>OZ036010.1:14338017-14340517 GCA_964035015.1 Corallium rubrum
TTAATCACTTTCTGTTTTTCAGAGTTTAACTTCCCTTCCATTTTTTTAATCACATCCTTCTCTTCCTTGTGTTTCTCTAGGTCTCCACAAACTGTAGCCGACATGCATATTTATATGGAACGTATGGGCAGTTCGTTCGATTATGATTCTCCCTTCGGTGACAAAGCCAGCAAGCTGATCGTGATTTGTCCACACACGGCACACTTGCTTTAAATTTGGCTACTCCGGTAACAAGCGAATTTACATCAGCTTCTGCATCTTCTATTTCCTGTACTTTGTCTTCTATATACTGCTCAAGCGGAGATTTGAAAGAAGACACCTGCTCTGATAAAGTGAGTGGGGAATTAAACTCTTGGTCTGAGGTGAATGGCAGTTTCTTCTTGACCGAGGTGTCTGGACGCTTTAAATACGCTGTGCAAGGCGTGTCGTTCTCCAAATGCGTCTCTGGCCTATCAATTCGACGTTGTTTAGATGGTTGCTTCGGTGTAGTTGACTCGATCACCTTTAGTTTAAGTCGTCTGAAGCCCGAACCTTGAACTTCAACAGCACATCTTAGCGCTTCAGCCAGATGATCCCTTGAACCTTCCAGTTCGACAAAGGTTTCTTCGTCGTCCTGATAGAGAATTTTTAATTCTGTTTCACCGAGGAACTCGAGAGCTTTTATATGGTTCTTAATTACATCAACGAGGTTTTCGTACGTTTGTAATACTGATGGTGTTGTAAAAATAGCTTTACATTTGTCTCCATCGCCGTAAAACACCTTCAGTTGTAAAGACGACATAGCAAAAGCAAAAGTACGTACTTGCGAAGCAAGGGTGCACTCTCACGTGGTCACATTCCTTTACTCATGTGGTCACATTCCTTTCGCTTGGCTTGCCATTGGCCCGCCGATTTTTTTGGCGCGACGAGCACTCTACTGGTTTTGGTAGTATATATATATATATATATATATATATATATATATATATATATATATATACATGAATATTTGTGGTCACATGAGTGCAATGGCGGGAATATTTGTCACGTGAAAGAAATGGCGGGAATATTGGTAGTCACATGAGCGCAATGCGCGGGAAAACGGGATAGGAATTGGCGGTTATATAAAAGCTATAATATGTGTGATCGGTTCATTCCCTACTGCACGTCGGCTTCTACACATCAAGCAGAAGCTTCAAGCAAATCTTTGTTTAAAAGGTATATTGCTAAATTATTTCTTATTCATTATCTTTATTATACTTTATTTACTATGTCGGGTTCAGTTCCTAAAATTCTTATACTGATGCGGCGGCTAGTTTGGGCTACGGTGCCATTTTCAGTAATGAATGGTGTTACGGAGCTTGGCCTTCACGGTGGAAAATCTTGAATATCACTATCTTAGAGTTTTACCCCATTGTACTTAGTGTACTTCTTTGGGGCGATAGGATGAGAAATCAGCGTATCACATTCTTTACAGATAATGCGCCATTGGTTGATATTATTAACAAAGCAACTTCACGTGATCCAACTGTTATGATCTTTGTTCGCCGACTGGTGCTTGCCTGTTTGAAGTTTAATATTTTATTTCGCTCACGCCATATCCCAGGTATCAATAATGTCTTAGCTGATCCTTTATCTCGATTACAGGTTTCGAAGTTCAAACAGCTAGCGCCGGTGGGGGTACACATGTCACCAACAGTTATACCAGACCATCTGTTGCCACAGAATTGGCCACTATAACATCCCAACTCTTGAAATCTAGTTTGCAGCCATCATCAATCCCTACTTATCGCCGGGCTTGGAAACTTTATAGCCAATTTTCTCAAAATGTTTTTCAATCGGCTGTCGTTCATCTTCCTATACCGCCTTCGCATTTAGGACTATTTATAGCCTATATGTTTCAACATAATTACGCGCCCTCTACAACTAATACATATGTGTCTGCTCTTGGTTATTGTCATCGACTTGCTGGCTTTGACGACCCAACTAAAGTATTTTGGGTCCTTGAAATGTTGAAAGGATATGGAAAACTTGGCTCACGTGTTGATACACGTTTGCCTGTAACACTTCCTATCCTTCGTAATATATTAGAACGAACATCGTCATTATGTTCAAGCCAGTACAGGTCGTATTTATTCCGGGCGATGTGCACAACTGCATTTTTTGCCTTTTTACGTGTCGGTGAAATCACGAGTTGCCCTCGGTCAACGTCCGTGCTTCATCTTAATCAGGTTGTTCAAGTTGTAGACAACTCTGGCGCTATAACTGGTTTGAAGATTACTTTCCGTAATTTCAAACATTCCTATAATCAACCTGGGGTATCCATCACCCTTACTCGTCGTCCAGATATCTGTCCAGTGCAGATCCTACTACACTATTTTTCTCAGCGTGGCTATTCTGATGGTCCACTTTTTCGAACCATTGACGGCCAGGCTGTTTTGCGGCAACTATTCACAACCCATTTCGCCTTAGTGTTTCGGCGGTGTGGGTTGGATTCATCCAAATATAAGTGCCATAGCTT
>OZ036010.1:14343017-14345517 GCA_964035015.1 Corallium rubrum
TCTAAGGGGCTATTCTTTAGGATTTTTTTAAATTTACATATGTTGTACGGAATTTTATGCTCTTTAAGCTGGTATAAGTTTCCAGAGTGAGATAGAACCATGAACGACGCAGAAAAGCTTTAAACAAATTGCGTCCCGCGTCATTAATACGACTGACGGGGGTTGTGTTGCGTATTTCTTATTACATCAGATATAAACATTTCTCTAAGGCGCTATTCTATAGGATTTTTATTAATTTACATATGTTATGCAGAATTTCATGCTCTTTAATGTGGTATAAGTTTCCAGAGTGGGATAGAACCATGAACGACGCAGGAAAGCTTTAAACAAATTGCGTCCCGCGTCATTAATACGATTGACGGACGTTGTGTTGCGTATTTCTTATTACATCAGATATAAACACATTTTTCTAAGGCGCTATTCTATAGGATTTTTTTTAATTTACATATGTTATACAGAATTTCATGCTCTTTAATGTGGTATAAGTTTCCAGAGTGGGGTAGAACCATGAACGACGCAGCAAAGCTTTAAACAAATTGCATCCCGCGTCATTAATACGACTGACGGACGTTGTGTTGCATATTCCAGATTACCTAAGATATAAACACATTTTTCTCAGGCGCTATTCTATAGGACTTTTTTTAATTTACAAATGTTATACAGAATTTCATGCTCTCTAAACTGGTATGAGTTTCCAGAGTGGGATAGAACCATGAACGACGTAGGAAAGCTTTAAACAAATTGCGGCGCAGCGTCATTAATACGACTGACGGAGGTTGAGTGTTGCGTATTTCATACTACATCAGATATAAAAATATTTTTCTAAGGCGCTATTCTATAGGATTTTTTTAAATTTACATATGTTGTACAGAATTTCATGCTCTTTCAGCTGGTATAAGTTTCCAGAGTGGGATAGAACCATGAGCGACGCAGGAAGGCTTTAAACAAATTGCGTCCCGCGTCATTAATACTGTACGACTGACGGAGGTTGTGTTGCATATTCCAGATTACCTAAGATATAAACACATTTTTCTAAGGCGCTATTCTATAGGATTTTTTTAAATTTACATATGTTATACAGAATTTCATGCTCTTTAATGTGGTATAAGTTTCCAGAGTGGGATAGAACCATGAACGACGCAGGAAAGCTTTAAACAAATTGCGGCCCGCGTCATTAATACGACTGACGGGGGTTGTGTTGCGTATTTCTTATTACATCAGATATAAACACATTTTTCTAAGGCGGTATTCTATAGGATTTTTTTAACATTACATATGTTGTACAGAATTTCATGCTCTTTAAACTGATGTTAGTTTCCATGAGTGGGATAGATCCATGAACGACGCAGGAAAGCTTTAAACAAATTGCGGCCCGCGTCATTAATACGACTGACGGGGGTTGTGTTGCGTATTTCTTATTACATCAGATATAAACACATTTTTCTAAGGCGCTATTCTATAGGATTTTTTTAAATTTACATATGTTATACAGAATTTCATGCTCTTTAATGTGGTATAAGTTTCCAGAGTGGGATAGAACCATGAACGACGCAGGAAAGCTTTAAACAAATTGCGTCCCGCGTCATTAATACGACTGACGGACGTTGTGTTGCATATTCCAGATTACCTAAGATATAAATTAACACATTTTTCTAAGGCGCTATTCTATAGGATTTTTTTAAATTTACATATGTTGTACAGAATTTCATGCTCTTTAAACTGGTATAAGTTTCCAGAGTGGGATAGAACCATGAACGACGCAGAAAAGCTTTAAACAAATTGCGTCCCGCGTCATTAATACGACTGACGGGGGTTGAGTGTTGCGTATTTCATATTACATGAATAAATGAATGAATGAATGAACAACTTTATTTCACGAGGGTGACACATGACAGCGATTGGCTGATAAACTTGTGGCCCTCAAATTTACCTAACTAAGTACAAATAAGATACATTAAACTGGTTTATAAATAGAGATCTAACACATATAAAATTACATTAAAATTTCAAAGCGATCAATGTCTTTATACGATTCACTAAAAAAGTTTCTAAGGGAGCATTTGAAAGAGGCAAGACTGGGTTTCTTTTTAATTTCCTGTGGGAGACTATTCCATAACTTTACACTTGTAACCGTGAATGATCTACCTCCTTCAGTAATACGATTAAATTTAGGACAGACTAAATTATGCTTTCCGTGTCTCGTCTCTCTACCATGGATAGAAAAGTTGTTCAATAACAATTTATCTATATAAATTGGTGCTTCACCATGTAATCTCTTATAAATAAGTGAGCATTTATTTATCTTAACTTCATCGTAAAAAGGTAACCATCCTAACTTTGCAAAATTATCAATTGTTCTGGCAAAAGTATCAGTTTCTAAGATTATGCGAGCAGCTCTCTTTTGAAGTTTAAAAATCCTATGTAAGTCTCCAGTAGAACAACATGAGCTCCATATCGTGCTGCCATACATCAGTTGCGGCTTTATAATAGCATTATAAAA
>OZ036010.1:14353017-14366122 GCA_964035015.1 Corallium rubrum
CAACACAATGTTGCCAAATGTCAACAAAAGAATAAATGTCTTGCAAACTGAATAATTTGTCACAGTGATCAATTACTTGGCTTCTCTGCAAATCACCAAATCCACATAAAAGGTTGACCGGTGTCAGTAAAGGAGTGTGTGACATCCCATTCGAATCAACAAGTTGACTGAAATGAGACTTTTCTAAGTAATCAAGTTTAGGGAGCGGTCATTAAGTATGTGACATGGGGGGGGGGGGGGGGGGCGGAGGCTATTTGGGAGAGGTATGAAACAAAACTTTTATTTTAGGAGGGGGGTTGAATACATTTTGTAGAAAAAAAGGGGGGTACTAAACCAAAAATGTCACATGGAAGTTTCATAGTCTAAATAATTATTAATGTATACTGTTGGCAATAATTTCAATCAATTCAGTCACTTTCATCGCTCTCTACATGTAGTTCTGTGTCAGAATCTATTGTCTCACTTTGCGAAGTACTAGCTGTTACTTCTTCAGCATTATTATAAATATTAACACAACATTGGAAGAGTGTTCTCTGATTTTTGGATGAGGCAAGCTTTTCTTTTCTCACGACATTGATCTCTCTAGATTTTGCAAGTTTTGATTCCATTTGTTTGGCCAAGCTGTTGACAAATTTTAAGGTATCTGTTGCAAAATAGTCTTCTTTAATCAGCCAAGACATTGCTTTATAATGAAATCTGGCAACCAACTGGCAGTTCTGGTTGATATCTTCAAGACTTATTGAAATTCCTTCGCTTTCTTGTACCATAGCTTGAGTAAATTTGCCATCTGTTAGCAATTTTAGCACTTCGTCTATCTTGGTAATAAACCTGTTTTCCTTCTCTTTAGCTGATTTCCGTGCATTTGTTCTTACAGATCTTTTCTTGCGTTTTGCTTCAGCAGTTTCCTCTGCCAAGGCATTGGCCCTTCTCTTTAAAAGATTGCTATTTGTAATTATCATAGTGTGTGTTTTTTGCAAAGAGTGGTTAAGTTCTTCCAGCAATGCTATCTTTGAATCATAAAACATCAGCTCATTTGCACGCCATGGGTTTATGTTCATATCCTTGTCAAACAGATTAGAGCGTAGTTTTATAATTTCTTGCTTTTTTTTCAAAACCGCATCCAATAGTTTTTGAACAACTTTCTGTGAAGACTCTGCTTTGAAGAGGTCCCCTGGCTTTATTTTATTGATGGTTTCAGCTGAAAAACGAGCTATATTTTGAGCTCTGCCATCTCCACTTTCAGGATCTAGCTGATTCTCTATTTTCTTTTGTAAATCAGTAAGACCTTTTTCAATTTTCTATCGAGAAATACGTTGAGTGATGACATACTCTTTAAATTGCAATGGTGCCATAAGCTCAAAGCTTGAATTGTAGATTCCTTGCAGCACCATGTTGTGGAAGGTCAATTGTGGTGTCAGTGGATTAGGAATCCACAGGTCCTTTGCAATAGAGGCCCCTAGAAATTTAGTAATGGAAGTGATTATATTTTAATATATCAACATATAACATATAACAAAACAAAGACCAAAAAATATATTAAAAGCAAAAGTGCATTCAACATCAACTTCTCAAGTCAACAGATCTTATATATCAAAGATTAAAGAACAAATAAACAACAATATAAAGTCTTTCTTTATATAAAACATCAATCTTCGGCTCTTCGCTTTATATATATATAAAATATTCTATATAATATATAATACTTTAATAAATATAAATACTTTATGTATATAAAATATTCGGTTCAGAGGTTACTTTTGATTCATTACTAGGCTTTGGATTTTAATAGTTACATTTGGATATATCATTAGCACTTCCTTGACTACTTTCAGACGTAGTCACCCCAGTTTCTGGGCTTTTCACTGGTTCGCCGTGCTCAGCTTTCGAGGCCAATATTTGGACAGCCCCAACAAACCTTTTTTTGTGTCCGGGTTTTTCAAACATAGCGACATCTTTCATCAGGCTATTAAGCTCTAAAGGGTTGCTGGCCATTGAAAGTATTTGATCCATGTCATCATAACCTTGGTCTATAAAGTTGTCAAAGTATTGAGAGAGGTTGTTTTTCTCAAGAAATTCTCGAATCCCACATTCTCCAGACGCCATTTTGAAAACATTGAAGTAACTAGTCACCAGTCCCCCGAATTGTTGGACGAGAGATATGCCAATGCAAATATAAATGTAAATATAAATGCAAATACCAATGCAAATATGGAGGTTGACAACACCCTCAGGTCCAAAATACGAGAAGATTCCAAAGTGTCAGAGCATGTTAGGGTGTCTTTACAAGTGTGTGCACCTAATAACTGTGAAGCCTACTTGTCAGAACGGATCAGCTATTTTGAGAGAGAACCAAATTCTTGACATGAAAACCGAGCCCACGTTGAAAATTTGAAAGGACTGAGAGCCGTGCTACAGACTTTGATGGCAAATATTGAAATTGCGGACAAAACAGTCCGACTTTCGTACATGAACTTCGATGAAGCCTTGGCCTTGTTCCTGTGTTATCGCTCAAATGCACAAAAGTCGATGTTAATGGATCGGCACCAGAAGAAAAGATTTATGGATTTGCTTTGTCATCCAAAAAATGGCCTTCCAGTTTATCTTGTACAGAACCAGTACGTCGTGTTGAGATCAGGAGATGTTGACCTTGATTTGTTTTTTGAAGAAATCTCTCAGACAAAAGACGATGGAGAAAAAGAACATTTTTCAGCCACAGAAGTAAACAGTATTTTGGATAGTCTAGACACAAGTTGGGACAGAAAGGTGTGCAAGGTTATCTTGGGGGAAAACCTTTCAAAACAAGAACACAAAGAAACGGGTCTTGGTTCAAGAGTTTACAAATACAAATCCCAAGTATTGGAAGCCATAGAAACTAGGAAAGCAGTGAGGAATGAAGCTGAAATGAATGTCAAGCACGAACTATCAGAAAAGATATCAAGGATTGATCAAATGATTTTGCATGAGGAGGAGAATTTAGAGAAGAAATCAAAATTATTAAACAAACAACAGCATGATGAGCTAACTGAGAAAATAGAAGACCTAAAAGACAGAAAATTAAAATTTCAAGAAATCACTAATACAGATGGAAATAGTTCGAAAGGTTTACATCAGATGATAAACAGAAAATACAGGAAACTAATTGTTGACAAAAGAGTTGGAATGAGGAAAGCAAGCTCTGGGAGTCCACAGCAAATTGACGAGGAAGATGAACAATTTATCATGCAATGCATTGAGGAGAAAGCAACTGCCCATGACAGAAGACACGATGCTGTATTATATACTGGTCATAGAGTAAAGAAAAAAGATTTCTTAAAACTTGCAAATTACAGCAGAATTTCCAGAGGACTTAAGCCTATTAAATCAGCAACAACAGTTTTCAACCGTGGAAGACCAAGAAACAAGAGGAGTATGCAGGCTAAGAAACATTTAGGGCTTGGTTTGTTTTGTGGCAAAAAACCACCAAAGCTCAAAGACAATGACAATATATTGACCCATCACCAGCGAGCCTTCAAAAAGGGTATACTCCTCAGGCAACTACATTCATCCAAAGAAGAAGAGGCTAATTTCAACATGTTTATATCAAGGGACGATAAAGCGTACATTTGTCCTGGCACAAGCACAGGTGTTTGTATCAATATTTTTATTACCATAGTATTCAATACATCATGCTTTTTAATATGTTTATAATTTTTTATTATTTTTATAATATAGGTGTTCAAAGTGCAAAAACGTCCGTATCATTCAGCCATCTGACATCTCAAAGCAAAAAACCTTGCCCAAGTATGACTTTCCAATGAGACTTGTCAACGTTACACCTGGTGTAAATCGGATCATGGACTTCGATCTTAAAGATGTTGGCAATGAAACCAAAATAAAGATGACTGATGACAATACAGTTGTTTTTAACCGACCAAAACATTTCATTGGCAGCAACGGATCAGTGTGGGCCTCTGAGTTTATGCAGTTACGCTATTTGAAACCAACTTTATTTCTTTCAAGCCAGACCGATGAGCTTGATGTAGATCAGTTTAGTTGTAATATACAACTAATGGATAAATTAAAGCTTTATTCATTGTCAGCAATGAAGAATGATGTATTAAATGTAACTAAAGAGCAGGACTGCCAATTTAGAGAGTATGAAGAAAAGAGACTACTCTCTTTGAAGCACACTGTTGCCAACTGTTTTGGATCTAGTAATCTGCAAGCAGTTGTAAATGAAAAGGTAGACTTGTTACTGAAGTCAATTGACAAGTTACAGCTTTCGCTAGAATCGTGCAGTTTTGGCCCAACTCTTTGGGATGATATCAGCAAGATGGCTAAACTGTGTGATGATCTTCACAAAGAGATCTCCAAATTTGTTCCAACATTAAAGCCACGGGTACACGACTTTACTGATGCAGGTCCTGGGGTCGGGGTTTCAAATCATGATGTAAAGTTTCGAATTGCTGAAATAACTATGTTAACCAATTTAGATTACTACATCAGCCACCATTTAGCAACAGATGACAGTAGTCATAACGAGGTAGGACGGATACAGAGCTATGTTGGAGATGCCATCTGTGATGGGGGTCCCATAGACTGGGAGTATAAGTAACAATATCAAGGACTCTCTGAAGATCAGTTAAGCCAGATGACCATTGAAGACCTTGAGAAGAGTGAGTTGGATAGAATGAAGTACAATGCTTACAAGGTGTGCGATGAACTGACTGTGCGCATTGATGGTGCTCCTGCTCCTGGTGGTCACATGAAGGCATATTCATCTGAAAAGAGTGAAAACCTGTTTTTCAACAACCATGGCTACCTTAAAGATTACATTTCTTCCTCTGACAAGACAAGGGTGTCATTGCCTGGTGCCAACTATTTCAAACTGATTCAGACATTCATGGACCAACACTTTGAAGTTGGGGAGGAGTATGTGAGGTACTGTTGCAATTCCTCATCCTGTTTACACTGTAGTCTGGTTGGGTTGGGTCAGCTTGTCGTGAGATACCAAAGCCAATGCCAGATTATAGTGCTGATGGAATGCATTACATGAGTGTGCTCAATACTCCATCGGAGATTAATGGTGCACGTCGAACAGTAGATGACTTTCAGCCAAGAAAACAAGTGAAAGACCATATACAAAAGCTCTCTACAGATGAAGAGATTGAAGAGTTTAGTAAAAAATACATTGTTGACATAACATTGCTGACAAAGTATATTGATCATTTGAAACTGTTAGATATTAACAGGAGTAAAACAGCTGAAAAAAGGAAAATTGAAAAAGGACAACAAAACAGCAAAACATTTAAAGATTATGACTGGCCTGTACTTTTCAAAGATGGTTTGGTCAAGAAACTGAGAGTGACAGAACTAGATAAATATCTCAACCACTTTGGTCTTTGCCAATCACTTCATCTTAAGAAAACAGAGAAAGTCAAGTATATTTCTGCTCACATAGCCTCGACGATGCTAAACCAACCTGTTGTGCCTGCCCAGGACAACCTAACTGCCGATTCAGACACCTCTGATGAAGAGCTGGAAAGTGAAAACAGTGACATTGATCTGATATTTGCTGATACAGCCGACATGTCCATGGAATCATCCACTGATGACATGGAAAGTGATGAAAGTGACAATGATGGTGATGAAAATGTTGAAGAAATATTTACCAAAACCAGGAGTGGCAGGGTTACTACCAACTTGAAAGCAAGCAAATTTGTAAGTAGAAATAATAATATTGAACCTCTTTTGAATTTAATATCTGGGGTTCATGTTTTTATATTAATATCTGTGTACTTGTCTGTTGCATTGACTGGAATATATTTCTTTTTATCTAAACTGCAAAATACATTATCTTACAGTAAATGGATTGCCAACTAGAAAGATTTCATATCTGAAAATTGCCTAATTGATAGATTTAGTAACTGCCTGCAATATACTACTCTCACATTTTTCAATACAATTGAAATTTTTAAGTGAATAATCCTCTTCTAATCTTCTTTAACAGGTATAGAAGAAGGAAAGCAGAACATGCAAGTAATGTCAAGTATAGTATAGAAAAGTGTACAGTAATAAAAAGTAAACCATTTTAATATTATATTATACCAGTATCAGTATGATTTTTTTCCATAATTTCTCCTTGATATATTATTAAAATATCAAGGAGGGGTATGAAATTTTTTTTTAATTATTTGGGGGGTATCAAGTAATTTCTTGAATGGATGGAAGGGGTACCAAACATTTTTCTAAATTTTGTAAATAGCCTCCGCCCCCCTATTACACATACTTAATGACCACTCCCTTAGACACAAGCTTTGACTTCTGTTCGCTATTAATAATTCTGCGTCTTGTATTAGGCTGGTCATCTTTTTGCAAAGGCATGGTAGTTGTGCCAAAACTAAGATTGCATTGTCCACCACTGCAAGAACATTTTCTTTGGCATATATCACAACACAAATGAGGATGTTTTGGTGATATTGTTTGAGTCAACATCAAAATGACTTCACAGCATTTTCCGCCTACACTCTGTGTGATTTCGGACGTAATCAATAATATCTTCATGACAATGTTTAAGCATTACATTGTTAAATAAAATTATTGCTCTGCAAGGACTATAATGACTTCTGCCAGCTCTACCACTTTCTTGCAGGTAGGTTTCCAAATTACGTGATGGACCATAATGGATAACAGTTTTAACTCCTTTACAGTCAATCCCCATACCATGTGCAATGGTTGCAATGACCACACGAACATACACATCTTCATGAGAAAAGGAATCAAGAATATGGTTCTTATTAAGTTCATCAGTCCGGGCATGAAACATTTCGACAAGTCGTTGTTTGGGGTTTCCATTCCCATCTCTTTATACATCATTGCTCTGAGTTCTGATTCAAAATGTCCGTAAATCATGGTGACAGCTTTAATAGTCTGACATAACTACACGGTCACAGTTGACTCCATGTTTTTTAATTTCAGCAATAAGTGACTGAAAGTTTTGTAAAGTGTTATTAATAACCAACAATTTGAACTGAATAAGCTATGTTGCACCTGTCCGGATTTTCCTTAATAATTGTAACATCCTTCATTTCAAGTGTTTTTATAATACGATCCCTTGTCTTCTTGGTTGCAGTGGCAGTTAAAGCAAGCATTTGCACAGAAGATGGAATAATGGATCGAATTTCGTTTATTCTTCCAAACCAGATCCTAAATATCTTCTCACCTTTTCTAGGAGCAAAGCCCCAGCGTGATATACAGTGAGCCTCGTCGACTGCAATCAACTTGAGCTTTTCCTTGTATACTCTAGTTGAAAACATTCTCCGCCATCGTTTGTTTTGAAGGAAAGCCTCTGGAGAACCATACACAAGTTGAAATTTCCTTGCTCTACATTGCTCTTTATGGCTTCGTCAGTTTGCTCTTCTCCAATAAAAGCCGGACGAAATCCCTTACTTTGAAGAAAAGTTACTTGATCTTGCATGAGAGATACAAGCGGAGAGATAACGATAGCAATTGCATTGCGATTTACAGTATCTGTAGATAAATTGTCAGACTTAGCAATAAAATCGAACAGCAACGGCATCGCTTGAAAGATCGGGGACTTTCCAGAGCCCGTTGGTTGACTGACAAATACATCTTTGCCCATTAAAAGAAGCATGTTTCTGGGATCTTTAAATTTATCTAAGCCAAACTTTCGTAGTACAAGTTCACAAGCTCTATCGAAAATACGAATCTTGTTATCAATTTACGCAAGAGTAATTGAGTGAATTATGCGGATACAATGCACACAGCCAGTGGGAGGGAGAGGAGAGGGCGCTCCAAAACCTCACCAGCTGGAAGCCGAGCCTAACGTCGTTCACGACGGGAGAATTCATTATATATATATATATATAACACAAGATGAGAAACACAAGTTACTTCATCGAAATTTTCTTTACTACAGAACTGTTTCGTATGGCAAGTGTTAAGCTTGCCACACTCATCAGGTGATGAGTGTGGCAAGCTTAACACTTGCTATACGAAACAGTTCTGTAGTAAATAAAATTTCGATGAAGTAACTTGTGTTTCTCATCTTGTGTTATGCCGCTCTGCGTACGCATTGAGCACTCTATCCGTACGATTTTGTATGCGCTAGTTTCTATCCTCACGATAGTTTCTATCACTACATTTATCTATCTATTTATTTATATATATATATATATATATATATATATATATATATTTACAACACGATTGAGTCGGTTTCTTTTGTTCCTTTGAGGGATTTATCTGACGAAGAAACCTAAAGCTGGGGGCGGTCTTTGAATTGTCCCAGGGGAAATAGGGGTTAATGTACTGATTAGCTGATTTACAATGGCAATCGCATAGCTAACAGGGATTGTATATACAATCCCACCTATTTCAGGATTGCATATACAATCCCACCTATTTCAGGGATTGTATATACGATTCCTTCAGTTGCCAACATGCATATAACTAGCTTGGAAAACAATTTAATCTCAACATTACCAAAACAACACAAAAAACCCCAACAAAATGAACATAGCACGTTTCCCAAATCACAACTATTTCAACACAACATTTTTAGAAACGTTATAGCTAGTACGAGCGAATTTTCTCAAATCTACTTATAGAATTTCTCAATATGCAATGAACAATTACTAAATATAACATTTGACCCACGTGCACTGCTGATCGGAGCTTCTTCTTTTGATATACATAAACGTTTTGGTTTCGGCTCATCCCCCATTTTCTCACAGTTTTCAAGGACGGTGGATACCAATTCTTTCTGTTCCTCTGAAGCTCGTTGATACATATGCAGGGACGAAACAGAACGATGCCCTGTTCGCTCCATTAGCATTTTATCAGGAATCCCAAGCTCTACTCCTCTTGTTGTGGTCGTAACTCTTAGTGAATGATTCGTTCGGTTTCCTTTAATGCAAGCCTCTGTACATAGCCGCTTCACGGTCTTTGCTAATGTATTATGCCCAACTGGAACGTTTAAATACCACACTGACCCGGCTTCGTCACTTGTACTTCACTTTTGGACGGAGATAAAATGGTCCATCTGGACTTTCTTTTGCACTGAAAACAAGAATAAAAATTACCGATCGGTTAATTACGGTTATTATATACGTGGTGTTTACATCGAAATAACTTAAATGCAAATTCTAACCAAATTAAGATTAGCACCCACCATTTAGAAACGTATTTTTTGTAAAGCTCAACCAAGCATCGAGAAGCATTACTGGGATTCGCGTGGTGTTCAATTCTCTTCGGTCTATACTTTCTGTCTTTCAGGCCTCCTTTGCAGTTTTTCTCTCCAAAGGAATTGTAACATAGCTTATCTAGTTGGCCATTCTCACCACTGATCAGCGTAAACTGTTTGAATTTCAAGTTGCGATGTTCTCTCCCTCCTCTCAACGCAAACAATTTTCCCAGAAGAAAAACCATGGTGTCTAACAAGCTCCAAGGGTTGTTTTCCGCCAAGAAGACCTTTGTTCCAAAGAACCCCTTCTTCATCTATTGTGAACGGTTTGGCTTGCTTTACGTCGACACCAATACCAACTGAAATTAACCTTTTTATTTCAGCATCTATACTATCCTGGAATAATCTAAATGAAGCGTCGTTGAAGATATTCAATTCTGGCCTACCATTTTCCCTCATATAACGCTGCAACCCACAAGCAATTTGATACAGTGTATTTCCACGATAGACTTCGCCATTTTCTTTCTTCCGGGCCTCAAGAACGAACTTCGCTAGCCAGTAATTAAGTTCTTCGTTTGTAAATGCCAAGATATCCTCGCCAACTTTAATAAATTCATCCTCGTCATTCACAGGCTCTGAATTTCGTTTTGTTCTCCAATTTTCCCATGCCGTAAAACACCATTTGGTATTGTCGACTGTGCATTTCGGTATTCTATCTTTAATACGTTCTTGCAACTCGAAGTCGCTTCTATGTTCGACTAATAATGGCCCAGAACATTTCTCTTTATTGACCACATTATCGGGTTGCTTCTCCACCTCTATCCTCGCTATTGGCTCGATGTCTTTGAGTTAAAATATCTCTGGGGATTCTGGGAGAAAATTGGCGACATTCTGCAAAAATTTGTCTTCCGTAATCCACATTTCGCCTGCGACACTATGCGACAATCGTCAAATTCGGCAAAGTGTCGCAACCTTTTTGTCCAGAATTGTCTGAAAATGACGAATTTATGATTTTTCAACAAAACGCAGCTTTTCAACTTTGTAACATTGCAAAAGATATGCAGTTTAATAAAAGAGCCGCCATCTCTGCTCCCCCTTACCCCCTCAATGGGGAAGGGATCACTGGAGCAGAGTCTCTGCAGAGTTCCCACCCGCACCGGTACCACCCGCACGGGAGCTCTTATTTAATTTGCATATTCACCGAACCATCTATACACCACACACAATCTGTTGTTCATGCATATGGGAGCGTATTTGTGTCATTTTGGAACGAACTGCGCAGAATCGTCGCGTTCAAATTGTTTTTTTCTTCGATTTTGTCTAATTCGCGATTTTCAGACAATCCTCGACAAAAGTGCCTGCGACACTATACGACAATCGTCAAAATCGGCAAAGTGTCGCAACCATTTTGTCAAGGATTGCCTGAAAATGACGAATTTATGATTTTTCAACAAAACGCAGCTTTTTAACTTTGTAACATTACAAGTGGCAAAACTACCAATAATTCGGCATTTGGACCTTATTTGAGAAAAAAACTTTTTTCGGATCAGAATCGCGAGATAAACGTTTTTCAACATTTTGAAGGTGGCAAAACTGCCAAAATAGAAAAGTTGAGGGAATCATTCCAAATGTGTTGTTTTGCTAGTTTTACGTCAGAAACATCAGTTTTACCTATAATTCGACATTTGCAGCTTATTTGAGAAAAAAAACTTTTTTCGACTCAGAATCACGAAGGTAAACGTTTTTCAACATTTTGAAGATGGCAAAACTGCCAAAATAGAATAGTTGAGGAAATCATTCCAAATGTGTTGTTTTCCTAGTTTTAAGTCAGAAACATCATTTTTACCGATAATTCGGCATTTGGATCTTATTTGAGGAAAAACATTTTCTCGACTCAGAATCGCGAGAAAAACGTTTTTCAACATTTTGAAGGTGGCAAAACTGCCAAAATAGAAAAGTTGAGGAAATCATTCCAAATGTGTTGTTTTGCTAGTTTTACGTCATAAACATCATTTTTACCGATAATTCGGCATTTGGAGCTTATTTGAGAAAAAAACTTTTTTCGATGCAGAATCGCGATATAAACATTTTTCAACATTTTGAAGGCGGCAAAACTGCCACTAATTCATTCAACTTTTCTACTTTGGCAGTTTTGCCACCTTCAAAATGATGAAAAACGTTTATTTCGCGATTCTGAGTCGAAAAAAGTTTTTTTTCTCAAATAACCTCCAAATGCCGAATTATCGGTAAAAATGTTGTTCTGACGTGAGACTCGCAAAACAACACATTTGCAATGATTCCCTCAACTTTTCTATTTTGGCAGTTTTGGTACGTTCAAAATGTTGAAAAACGTTTATATCGCGATTCTGTATCGAAAAAATCTTTTTTCTCAAATAAGCTCCAAATGCCGAATTATCGGTAAAAATTATGTTTCTGACGCAAACCTAGCGAAACAACACATTTGGAATGATTCCCTCAACTTTTCTATTTTGGCAGTTTTGCCACCTTCAAAATGTTGAAAAACGTTTACTTCGTGATTCTGAGTCGAAAAAAGTTTTTTTCTCAAATAAGCTCCAAATGCCGAATTATCGGTAAAAATGATATTGCTGGCGTAACACTAGCAAAACAACACATTTGGAATGATTACCTCAACTTTTCTATTTTGGCAGTTTTGCCACCTTCAAAAGGTCGAACAAAGTTTATCTCGCAATTTCGAGTCGAAAAAAGTTTTTTTCTCTAATAAGCTCCAAATACCGAATTATCGGAAAAATGATGCTTCTGACATAAAACTAGCAAAACAACACATTTGGAATGATTCCCTCAACTTTTCAATTTGGCGGTATTGCCACCTTTAAAATGTTGAAAAACGTTTATCTCGCGATTCTGAGTCGAAAAATGTTTTTTTCTCAAATAAGCTACAAATGCCGAATTATCGGTAAAAATGATATTGCAGGCTTAAAACTAGCAAAACAACACATTGGGAATGATTACCTCAACTTCTCTATTTTGGCAGTTTTGCCACCTTCAAAATGTTGAAAAACCTTTATCTCGCGATTCTTAGTCCAAAGTTTTTTTTCTCTAATAAGCTTCAAATGCCGAATTATCGGTAAAAATTATGATTCTGACGTAAAACTAGAAAAGCAACACTTTTGGGATGATTCCCTCAAATTTTCTATTTTGGCAGTTTTGCCACCTTCAAAATGTTGAAAAACGTTTATCTCGCGATTCTGAGTCGAAAGTTTTCTTCTCTAATAAGCTCCAAATGCCGAATTATCGGTAAAAATTATGATTCTGACGTAAAACTAGCAAAACAACACATTTGGAATGATTGCCTCAACTTTTCAATTTGGCAGTATTGCCACCTTTAAAATGTTGAAAAACGTTTATCTCGCGATTCTGAGTCGAAAAATGTTTTTTTCTCAAATAAGCTCCAAATGCCGAATTCTCGGTAAAAATGATATTGCAGGCGTAAAACTAGCAAAACAACACATTTGGAATGATTCCCTCAACTTTTCTATTTTGGCGTTTTGCCACCTTGAAAAGGTTGAAAAACGTTTATATCGGGATTCTGAGTCGAAAAAAGTTTTTTTCTCAAATAAGCTCCAAATACCGAATTATCGGCAAAAATGATGTTTCTCACGTAAAACTAGCAAAACAACACATTTGGAATGATTCCCTCAACTTTTCAATTTGGCAGTATTGCCACCTTTAAAATGTTGAAAAACGTTTATCTCGCGATTCTGAGTCGAAAAATGTTTTTTTTCTCAAATAAGCTCCAAATGCCGAATTTTCGGTAAAAATGATATTGCAGGCCTAAAACTAGCAAAACAACACATTTGGAATGATTCCCTCAACTTTCTATTTTGGCGTTTTGCCACCTTGAAAAGGTTGAAAAACGTTTATATCGGGATTCTGAGTCGA
>OZ036010.1:14366322-14413822 GCA_964035015.1 Corallium rubrum
GTGTGACTAGCCCTGGAATGCAATTTGGTCACCTAACAGCCCATCATATGTGTCGGTCTCATCCTCACTGTTCTTTTTTGCCCGCGCGATCCATATGTTTTCGGCCACGCTTTCAATGAGGGCACAGTGACTGCAATATTTTTGCATTTCGTTGTTGGTCATTATTAATCGGGTGATTTTGGCATTGCGGAGGCCTGGGTTCTCGTTGGGCAGTGCCACACGGGCAATTTCCTGTTCCAACTTGGTGCTGACACCAGCGCATTGGTCTTTGTAGCCTCTGGCCGTGATCATTAACATGAACACCGTTGTGGTGCCATGATAACCGTACGGTCCGTTGGGAGTGCGCATTAGGAGGGATGCTTTGAGCATATTTTGGATCATTGGGTCCGCTGCATTGCTCCAGTCGGCCATTGTGCGCAGTAGGGCATTGGCGGTGGCTTCGAGGCCAGATGTTTTTTTGGCCGCGATCAATATGTCTGATTTGGCGAGCGCACTGGTTAGTGGATCCATTGTGGGTGGTTGGGGCGTTAATCGCATGACAGAAGTCGCTAAACTACAGTCTTGCGTTAAATGGCGTTGTGCGGTGTAATGCAACAGGGCCCGATGGAGCATGGCGCAATGCAGCATGGTAACGGTGCGCGTCGTGGCACGGCGCTTTGCTGCGCTACGTAGTTTGGCGTCGCGCGCCATTTCATGGTTTAGTGCGAGACAGTATGACAGTACAGTATCATAGATTGTGATGGGGTCCTCTGCTTCGGGGCAGTGGCGTCTATTCATCGTATTCATTACTTACATATATATGGGAATGCATTTTCTCGAAACGCAAATAAAAATTCTCAACCATACCCCTTTCTTTTCGCAATGTACTGTTTCACCGCAGAGTGCATCACAGAATAGCGCAATACAGTACAGTACAGAGTGAGAAATCCCATCCGCTCACCGTGTTCACTACTTATATATATATGCACATGCAATCTGCCAAAACGCGAAAAAAAATTCTCAACGCACCCCCATGTTTTTTTTCAAAACACCCCATAGGCACCCCACAGGCCCGTGCAAGAAAAAATCCCAGTGGGATTTCGGTTATGATTGGGGATTAATCAGAAATGTCAGCCCGAGGATCGTTTTTGTAGATGAGCTCCAAACGATCTGTTTTATCGGCCATGGCCTTGTATTCGGTGAACACTTCCAGTGGGTCACCTTGTTTTTGCGCCGATGACTGTTTCATTTTACTGAGATTTTCATTAAGTTTGATGAATCTGGATGAACTGATGAACACTTCCGTGTAAAGCGCCCTCATCAGCTTTAATTGTCGGGAGCAATGCGCCATCCACACAAATTCATGTGCTGGGCCCGCTCCGGTAAAACCAACATGGCTGGCGGCCGCCAATGACTCTGATGTTACGGATTTGGTGCGAACCATGTCGCAAAGTTTGATGTCGAGCTCTTCAGACCCATTTAGTATGTTGTAGGATAAGTTTTTGATTTCGGGAACGAATTCTTTGAACGCCGGGAACCAATTGGGGTTTTGTGAGTCCAAGTTCATGGTCTCAGCAAAGCATTTTAGTAGGAAGTCTTGGTTGGCCTTAAACCACTCATTGCTTTTGGTGATTACGGCTTCGAGGTCTTGTATGGAGTTAATGAGGGCCATGGTCAACGCAGATTAACTTAAAATATAATAATGCAATCTCCGAGTGTGGGTTTTTGGGTATGCAAAGAAAAATCCCAGTGGGATTTCGGTTAGTGCAGTGATGTGAGTTAGTCACTGCTGTCGTCACTGTCGTCACATGGGAAATATTCCACCAGACAATTGTGGTTGAATGCTGGATGCAATGGGGATTCGCGGTCCATTTTACGGCACAGAGTGTGTATTCTGTTCACATCTAGCAGCCAAAAACTCAACATACCGAGTTGCTTGACGTATTTGCACAAACGCGTTCGCAGTATGTGCAGATACACAAATCGGTCGGACTCGGACTGCAATGTTGGTTCTTCGGTCAGTTCTATCATGCGTGAGGCCGCCGCAATCACGCTTCCTGGTGACACTACTCTCGCGCTGACCATTTTTAGCAACTCTTCTTTTATCAAGAGTCGCATTGAGAGGCTTTCGGTGTGATGGGCATCAACCATGTCCTTTGTGTCCGTGTATGTGTTCTTCCAGTTCCTGTCTGGTCTAAAATCCGAATCCCATAGCTTCTTGACGATGTCCGTGTAAAATTCCTGATTGGCGTCTATCCAACATCTCGCATTGTTGAGTGTTGTCGTGGCGGAGGTGATTAAGTCCTCGTTGGGTGTATATGATGGGAATGCGGCCGCCATTGTGATTAATACACGCATTTGGAACTATGCGAATTCTAATCGATGGGTTTGGCTTATAACGGCCATTATACTAAGGCCCACCATGCACTGTGCACTCTGCGTAGCATTGCGTTGCACTGCATAGCGTTGCACCGTGTAATGAACTGTAGCGAAAAGAGAGGGGTACCGTTGGAAAAAAATATTTGCGTTTCAACAGATTGCGTGTGCATATATATGTAAGTAGTGAACACGGTGAGCGGATAGAATTTCGCACTCTGTTATGCCGTGACACCACCCGCAGATGCCAATGGGATCCGCGACACAAGAAACGAAGCGTTGGATATTAATTTAAAGTCAACGCACGCCACACTGGCATTTTTAACGGAAATGAACATTGTGTCCAAGGCCCCAACCTTCTTGGGCACAAAAATGCCATGCTTAAGATGCTCATTCTTCACGCCAATGACATAAGTGCTCGGCAACAACCCCACGTCGATCGGCACGAAGGTTTTTAGGATTAGGGGCTTATTGGCGACCATATCGTTCTTTACCGTAATGTTGGCGCTCGACCCAGTTGTTTTTTGGTCATCCCGGACGGCGCGCTCAATGTGGAAACTAATGATTGCATTTGCCGGCAATTTGTTGATATATGAGTACAATGTTTTGTGCAGGGCCCCGTCCAGCCGAATGAGCAGCAGTTGGTGGGTTGCAAGCTTTGGGGTCCCGTTGATGTTTTTGGTGCCAGCAAACTGGTTCTTGATGGCGAGTTTGCACTTCGGCATTGAGGGCGCCCTCAGGTTTTCATCGCTAACGTGGCCAGAATGCAGAGTAAAATAGATCATCGCCCGGCCACAGTCGACCGTCGCATATAATTCATCCTTTGCGGCGATTGCCATGGTCAACGCGTCGGTGAGAGGGCCCATTTTGGTAAATGCGCATATTTGGGTCAGTGGGGGGCCGGTGGACGCTGTGATGCCAAAGCTTCTGTAAACTGGCAAGATTGCGGCGTCTTCAATCAACGGACCCTTTATTTGGCGGATTGTTGTGAAACGCCACGCTTCCCGGTCGATGAAGATTGAGACAATGCACGTCGGAAAGCTTTCTTTGTCAATGTCCACCACCATATATGCTTTTAGGTGCTTGAACGTTGAGTTACTCATTTTTAGTGTCACTGTGTCGATTTTGGCGTTGGCCATATTTGTATAGTTCCCAGAAGCTGAAGAATGAGTTCACAAAGCAGCTGCCCAAAAGCATATGATCGTACACGCCGGTGTTCTCTGGTGTTAATTCAACGTAGACAATGAAAAGCACCACCAAAAGTAGCGCTATGAAGTTGTGGGTGAGCATTATATCATAATATAAATTAAGACATTGGCGCAGTGGAGCACAGAGTACACAACGCTGCGCTGCGCAGCAGAGCGCCACACAGTACAGTACAGAGTGAGAAATTCCATCCGCTCATCGTGTTCACTACTTACATATATATGCACATGCAATCTCTCGAAACGCGAAAAAAAATTCTCAATGCACCCCCATGTTTTTCGCAGAGTATAGCGCAGAGCAAGAAAAATGGCACCATAGTCGGTGTCGGACTAAATTATCGTCGTGATTTAAGGAAAAAGATGAATCGCACGTATTCATTGGTGGTTGGTGCGACAAAGTCCTCAGTGGTCCATTCTTTGAACTGTAGGCTCGTAAAGATGGTCATTATCTGGCTGCATATCTGGCTGGTGTGCATTTTGTGCTTGGGTTTTTGGCCGGCGTCGTTCACCAATGAATGATAGATCTTCATGCTCTCATCTTTGGACAACGTCACGCATTTTTTGCCATTGGTGTCCCTTCGGCCGTCTTTGGGGTTTTTGGGCCTGTCTTGTCGGATGACCTTTGATTCTGAGGACTCGTTAATGAACATTATGTATCCGACCTTGTTTTCCATGGCTTGAGGCTTGCACGCGCCAACTGAGTCAGAGGACCAGGTCTTTTTTTGCTCATTGTATAGAATGACCTCGTTGTTGTATAAATATCCACATGGTACATTGTCTGTGTTCTTTTCTCTGCCGTATATTTGGCAGTTGAGCATTACTTCCCATGTTTTCACGAAGCACCACAAAAATTTCTTGGAGTTGGGGTCCAAACCCTCCCAATGTTCAATGGCGTGCCGAATAAACTTGTAAAGGTTGGCCTTGGTGGTCGTGTTGATGTAATATAGAAACTTGGTGTCCGTAAACCCAACCAGTGACGCGATGAACTGCCCGACGTCGAATGTGTCAACATCTTTGATTACCAACGTCGATGTTTTGATCTTTTTGGAGTTGGTGATTGACAGAAAGGGTCGCTGGCGGAATTGCGGAGAGATGTTGATGGGAACCGCGGAGTACACGTCATTGCCGAGGTGGCGGATGTGGCAAACCTCGCCATTGTGCATCAGATAGTTGACGCTGGTCATTTGATACAGCACCGTCCATCCGATTGGGGATTTCATGTACCGTGGGTCGACCCAGGTTGCATTTTGGCAGATCATGGTGAGCGCGGCATATACTTCGCTTTCTGATATGCGGGAATAGTTTGCCGTGGACACAAAGTATTCATTGGACGCGACTAGCTCATACAGTGTCGCCTTTGTTAGCACGGGCAAAACCCCAAAAATGCTTTTGATGGCCGCGCAGAGTTGTTGCATGGTTTGGAAGGCCATGCCGCTCGCATAGTATCGGCTGTCGTCCAACTCCACGGATTTTAGTGGCGGGAAGCTTTCTAAGTTGAGCGATAGATCAATTAGGGATGATATAATTTGCAGAATGTGCATGTATGCAATATACCTTGTGCCGGCGGCGACTTCTTCCTTGGTTGGGTTGTCAACGTCCCCATTGGTGCAAACAAGCTGGCACACCACGGCCTCTTCCATGTTTATGTCCGACAACGACCATGGCCTCGCAATTCTGCCGTTTAACTGCTTTGAGTTCATGAATGCGTTGGGGATTGAGATCTTGAGCATGCGCGGCGCGTTATTTATTGTGAAACTCTCTTTGATGACGTTGGAGGCCACTAAGATCTTGCAAAACATGCCAGACTTGTTTTTGGTTGCAGTGTAACGTTCAATGGTGCGCTCCAAGCTGTCGGTGTATGCATGGGCGGACCAAACATATATTGGAGCGAAGCCTGGGCAATCCGTTGGCTTATCCCTGGCAAAACACGTGGCGTCAATGCAACATTTGGCAAAACTGTGCTGTTTGTTTGCCGCATGTTCTTTGTTTCGGCGCAGGCATCTAAGGCACACTGAGGTCGGCGTTGGGTACTCGCCTTGGACCACATAGCCATTGGCGGTTAACACACTTAGCAAAAAGTCGATGCCTGGGAACTCAATTAAGCTTGTGTATATGATCCCATTGCCAAGTAGAAGTTGGAACAATCCATTCTGGGTATTGTACATCCAGTCTTTTATGTGGGCGATCTTGGGTGCGTAGGGTCGCAAATTTTCCCACAACAACAGGTCCCCATGGAAGTGCATTGGTCTGGTGGCGTTATTAGTCATGATCACGTGCAGGCCCTTGGCTTCCACGTCCACTTTGTTGCGGCGATATGCAAGTAACAGAGACTCTTTGTCATATATCCATGCCTTTTTCACGGCCATGCAAAATAAGTAACTGCTGAGGTTCTCTTTCTTGGTTTCTTCCTCAAATGCGCGGACGTCTTTGCCAGTTGGGATGAACTTCATGGGCATTTTCTCCCCGATTTTGAAAATGTCATTGTTGATCTTGAAATTGAACGTGGTGCCGTCATAAATCAACTCTGGGCGGTTTTCGGCGGGCGGTTGCTTGGAATAGAACACCCGACCAGTGAATCGGGGTATGATGTCGGTTTTCCATGTTTGTATGAGGCCCCCATTCCCATCAAAGCACTCGGCATGCGATAGCGCGCAATCGTTGGCCAGTAGCAGTGTTTGGATAAACGCCAACTCAATTCTGTCTTTGTTCATTGGCGTAGCGGAGATGTATATCAGGAAAATGTCGTATCGCGTGAACAGCAGGTAAATGGCCAGCGCATGGTTGTTGATTTCAGCCCCGGACTGCAGTTTGTGGGCTTCATCCAACACCAGGACGGCGCCGCGGATGCTCTCAACAAATTCAACGTTGATCTCAATGTGGCCGGCGTTGATGGCCCACTCAATTAGCGTTCCAGGGTCCACCATGTAATTCTTGTGGAGCAGATCAGATAGAGCGGGCTCATTGTGGATTGTAAACACATCCATGGCCAATTTGCGGTAGCCTTTAAACGACATGTCAAAGGTGGGAGTCGGCGACAAGAATTGGTTTGTGCCGTCATTTTCTATGAAATCACCGACGCTATGGAACGGCATTTCCACGAATGAGCCAACTTGTTTCACAAAAACCAGGGGCGTGTATGACACCCACACCACTTTTAGGTTGACCGACACGACATTTTGCAACAGCGCGTAGGCGTTCACCAATATGCCCGCCGCGGCCAGTGTTTTGCCGGCGCCAGGTTCGTGGAGCAAGATAACGCTGCGTTTGTTCAAATCAAACAATTGCGTCAGCATTTTTACCGAGGATTGGTTGGGGAACAAGTTTAGGGCATTGATCTTCAGGTATTTGTGGATGCGGCTGCTCTTTGTCCGTTCCAGGACTTCTTTGGCTTTGATCGGGTCATAATAACAGAATGTTAGTTCCTTGCGCATTTTCGCTTTGCTTTCTAATGCAAAAAAATAAATCACACTGTATGTAGTGTGATATGGTATAGTGCAGTGTAACGCAGTATAACAGAGTGGGAAATTACATCCGCTCACTGTGTTCACTACTTATATATATATGCAACTGCAAACTGTTGAAATGCAAATATTTTTTTTCAACGGTACCCCCTCTCTTTTCGCAGAGCATCGGTTCGCTCATCCAAGACGCCAATTCTGGGGTGGCACGGACAATGCGCGGCCGTTTTCCGTCAGAATGGTTATTTCTTTTTGGCGGCTTCTGATGCCAGTTTCCACGAGGGCTCGGCAAGTTTGTACCACTGAACGCTCTATGGTGTCCAATCCATACACAAAGGCCATGGGTGCCACATTGAGTAGATGGGAGATTGGGCGGTTGGTCACGGCATAGGCCCGCACGTCAATGACTCGGGACTGGAACTGGCCATTCACCTTTACCTGCACGACTGCTTTGTTGTCATTGGCAGCTGGGCGGTTTTTGTCTTGTAGGGTGCCCATGACTGGGATTCGGCTGTACTTATTGGCGAACACGTTAAGGAAAATCGTGGTTGCGGGGGGCATGATCTCCATTCGGCCTGGGCTCACTCCGCTCAAGACGTATAACCCGAAATCGCCGGTGGACATGTTTATTTGGATTGTCTCACCTGCGTTTGCGCCAATTGCCGCTGCGGTGGGTGTGTTGAACATGGAATGGTGCACGTTGTGGTTTAGGAAGCCTTCAACGAATTGTCGGTACACTGTTCCCGTGGATTTTACTCTGCTTGCCAAATGTTCGGCTAGTTCTAGTATGCTGAGCCCGCTGCCGACTTGGAAGTTGACGCGGCCTAACTCAAAGCTGTTTTTGAACCTTGGTCCGCTGGTTGGGGACAAATTCCATGTGTCCACAAAGTAGTTCACGAAATGCTTGCTGCGTTCTTCTGGGCTCTGGTCGTATTCCACGGCGCCAAAGAATGAGATGAGTTTATTGGATATTGGCCTTGAAGCGCGGTACACGACCTCTGAAAAGTTATCTCTGGTTATGGACTGCCAAAACGAGTTGTTCTCTGGAGGTAAGCCATATGTCACGGGGGTGGCATCAGCTGGATCGTCCACGCTGGCGGATGGATATTCTCTCACCACTCTCCCAATGTTAATGTTGCTGAAATTGGCAATGGTGAACGATGTGCGTAGTGTATTTGCGAACATGGTCGAATAGTCGGCTGGGTTTGTTCCATTGGCCTCCAACGCGGCGTCCATCCACTTATAATCTGAGTTGATTGCACCAAAGCCACGCTTGGGGGCCCTCGATAGTATGAAGCTGGGCACGCCATGCATTATCGTTTGATGCTCTGCATATGGTAGATATGTTTCGGCTGAGGTATTTGTTAGCGGTGTAACCAGTGACATGAAGCCAATTGGTGGCGTGGTGTTTATGGAAACATTGAGCGTCAGAGGATGGATCACATCTTGCAACACTTTGGCCGATCGCAGAAATTGCGTGTTGTATTCTTGCACAACGCCTCTAAGAAGGTCCTGAGCTGCCGCGATGATTGTCGTCGGGAATACATCGAACCACTTTATGAGTTCGTTACGGGTAATCTCGCACAGTTTCACGTCTGGAATGGCAGTTTCGCCATTCATGAGTTTCACAGGTGCGGGGGCGTCGGCGGCATCAAGCTCCATTACCGTTGATTGGTTTTCTGGTTGATTAATGTCGGCAATGGCTGTGGCGTAGATGTTGGTCTTGAGGAGCTTAATGAACAAGTCACAAGACGTTTTCAAGATGCTTAACCGTTCGCCCAACATTGTCATGCCGTCGGATATTTCACCCAGGCGGTGTTCTTTGATGTCACCAAAGCTTTCCAAAACCTGCCATCCAGTGCTGCGGAACGTGTTGGTTTTGATTCTGTTCACGATTTCCAATATGGTTTTTACGGCCGTGTCGATGGGACTTGCTGGTAGAGAATTGTCCTCAACCATATCACCCAAGATGTGTTCTTGGGGGTTGTTGTACTTCTTTTCACACAACTTTTCCACCACCACTGAGATCAAATTGATCAACTCACCAAAAATTTCTTGCTGGGAGTTGTCAAAACATAGCCCGATCATGTCAATTATGATACGGTTCAACTCGGCATAGTACCCGCTATTTAGGGGCGTGGATCTGAAAAACACATTAGATATGTCACCGAATTCCTTTTCCATGTGCACCAGTTTTGCCAAACTTTGGATGGTGTGGAACAGTTCGCACTCTGACAAGTCCTTGGCGATGTCTTTGTTTCTCTGGACTATCGGTTTGTCGTCCTTCACAACACTTGTGATGTCGGTGAATGCATTAAAGTACACCACGCCCAGCAAATTAATCGTTGGGACCTGCTCAATCTTGTGTGTCCATAGTGTATGGGCCACGTCATTGGTGTAAAACCATTTTACATAGGCTGTGTTTGGTCGATCACCGAGCGGCACGAACCACGCACCCGCTGCGTTGATTTTAAAAGTTGGAGGTTTCAAGATATAGTCATGTATAGTATTGACAAGTCCCATTAATTCTGTTATTGAGAAATCTGCCTCATCCTGAGGGTTGTTACATTGTTTGATCATGGCCTTAATTGATTCTACACTGTTGGGTCCCGTCTGGGCCTTTTGGGTTATTGAGTGTGGCAAAGTGGAAGACAGGAGATCTGTAAGGCTGTCTGTCTGTTCTTTAATGGTGTCACCTAATTGACCTAGGTTTTTGGCCTTTATTTTGATCACGGGTATGTTGGCACCAAAGCTAAGAGTTGCGGCGTTGACGATTGTGTCGTTGGTGCCGTCTGGTGCGTTTACTATGCCAGTCACATCTATTTCACCATTGTTTTTTAGGATGGACAGAAGTTTTAGTGTTTCATACATGTACGCCGAGGAGAGCCCAGTGCTTCTTACTATGTCCTTAATATGGAATTCTGGCTCTGCTAAAGTATCTATTGTGTTGGCCAACATATCGTTGTCGTCAAACATCATTTCACATATTGGTGTATAGGTGGAAGCATCTGTGGTTGATATTCTGGCCTCATTAGGTTTGCTCAATTCAACGGAGCCGTTCAACATGTCTTCATTATAGACCCTAGGCACCAACATCTGGGCGCCGTTTAGAAACATTCCTTGGAACAGGTTACCCATGGCTTGGGTTGCGTATTTTCCGGTTCCAAACCAACCATAGTTTGAATATTTTGATGCGTTGGTGACTGTGAAACCGGTGCAGTTGGCTCTCTCGTCTGCGTCTCTTATGATTTTATAATCATGCGCCTGGTCCCCGTCACCTGCCTCATTAAAGAATATTACGTCATCGTTGTCAAATAAATCATCAGTTGCGAGCTCTGCCTTCTCAGTGAGGGCCTCAATCCAATATTTTCTTGGTTGGCCTATGACTGCCCCTCTTCGAAGCGTGGCCAAGCACATGACAGGTTGGCGGATTATTTGTAGGGCCATTTCAATTGGAACCTTGACCAATGAGTCAAATAATTGGACACTTTTGCCGGTGTCGGTGGTGACTTCAAAGACGGTGTTGCCGGTGATCACTTCTGAGATGTAATTTAGGCGCTCTTCGGCGGTGGTTTTCTGTTTGTAGAAATTTTCGGCCAGTGTTATTTTTTGGTCAACCAACGGGTCATGCACTTTTGAGGCCATTGACACAAAGATCTCAACCATTTTTTGGATTTTGCTGTATGTATCTTCTTCATAGGTTATTTTCACTTTGTTTTTGGGTCCAAAGTTGTCAGTTGTTGGCTTCTCGGCGACCCCAGACAAATCCACGAGTGGCACGGCGCTGACATTTTGGTTTTTAAAGTCCACGCGCACCATATTTTCAATGTCCAGTTCGTTGTTGGCGTATCCGATCAGCGTGGTTAGATCCACCTTACTAAACATGGCCAGGGTGCTATGGAGAGCATTCCTGAGGTCCTCGGCAAACTTGTCCAGTGTACCATTGGTGCTGTTCACATTCAACCACTGATTGGTGACACGGACAATGTCGTCCAATTTGGCGGTGAAACTGTCGACGGTGGGCTCCAGCCCGTGGTAGTCGTCAACGTTGACGCACATGTTTTTTATGATGGACAACATGTTATAAGCCGGCCCTTCATTGGCCCGAGGGTGAATCGCAAGGATTTTGTTGTCATCCCGCACGTAATTGGTCTTGGTTATGATTGTCACAGTGTATTTTATGAAACTAGCGGCCAACAAGTAAAACTTAAAGGCTTCGAGGCGGGGCCCATCGGTTGCCATGTACAGTTGCTTGATCTCGGTATCTTCTCCCATGGCGCCAGTGAAAATCATGACGCTGTCCAACTTGGGATCGACGCCACGGAAGTTTTTCAGTAATGCAGATTGTGCATAAGACAAAAGCGCGTAACATACTTTGAATACTATATCTTGTACCTTAATCAGTTGATTTTCATAATTCCTGCTCTCAACAGTACCCCCTCTTTCTGCCATCTCCTTTAGCACCGGTCGCCAGGGCACGGCCATTGTTTGGCGAATTGAGGCATTGGTGGCCGCCGTCCCATAGTCTATCAAACCAAAGGTACTGTTTGGGCCAGACTCGCCTATTTTTTTGTCAAGTGACACAATGGTAGGCACGGTGTTCAAGCAGACCATGGCTTTTTGCAACATTGTAAGGACTCCGGCCTTGTTAAACACTGGGTTGGTACTCAGCACGTTTTTCACTCCAGTCGACAATGCCACAATTTGTTCATACACTGTAAAGATGGTCTCCCACGTTCCAGAGTTGATCATATACTCACCAAACGACCGCTCCAGTTTCTTGACGTCTTCTGTGTTGTAAAAGTTGTATCCCGATGGGCATTTCTCGGCATTTGTGTAGTCGGTTCTAAACACGTCAAATGATTTGACCCCATCGAAAATCCCACTGAGGTTGGTGTATAACTTTGTCAGTTCATCTAATTTCATGTCGGCGTTTATAGTCTCACCCAGATCTTTGGACTGCAGGACGCCAAAGTTGGCCTTCCACTGCTCCACATTGTCTTTAATTGGAACCGCTGTGCTGTTGCGGATCGCGTCTTCAATGTAACTCGCACCGTTGCAAATTCCATTCAACTCCTTGAGTACTTCTTCCACCATTCCCTGTTTTATCTTCAAATGTTCATGGACTTTGACGTTTTCTGGGGCGTTTGTTGTAAATATGGTGTCCGCTGCCTCGCCAACCAATGTAGTATGGGCGGTGTTGAATTCGGTGATCAGGCCACTAAACAGTTCTCTGGTCAGCAGTGTTTTTTCCTCTGGTGTTTTTTTGGAGTCGATGATCAAATCCAGGCCCTTTAGAGCAGTGCGGCCTTCAACCACGGCATCTAGGGCACTGAAGGCGCTCTTTTGCGAATACACCGTAGTGGAAAGTTCCTTGCTTTCCTTCAACATGTTGGCAATCAATGATTCCCTGGCTTTGGTGTCTTCCTTGCTAACTCCCTTGGCGCTAATCATGGTTCCGAGGTCTGCTGTGGTGCGGGCATGTAGAACACCCATTGCCAACGCAAATTCAACGGTTTCGGCATTGGAGGTGGACAATATCTGGTCTTCCAGCTCGCCAGCAACTTGTTTCGATTCAGCATCATCCAACGCCTCCACACGCTTATTCAGTAGCTCTTTGCCCAAAGCAACTTGGACTTGAGGGCCACAAAGTTCCCGAATGAAGTCATGGACCGTTGGATTCGTGCCCCTGGCGCTTACGGCCAACTCGGCGGTCAGTGTTTTTGTTAGCTTCCTGGTTTCTTGGATCCCAGCCACCATCTCATCAGCGATCTTCTCAATGGTTGAGCACAGTGCGTATAGTATGTTCTGTGGGTCTTTGCCGTTCGTGATCTTTGTGTGGATGGTTTTCATTTTGTTCTTTACCTTGTTGCGCCATGAAACGTATTGTTCAAGGAGCTCCAGTCCTTTTTGCGTATTTCGCAGTCCCAGCAGCTGATACATGTCAAATGTGTCAAGTTTGGTGGGCATACTGGAAATCACGTTCCGCAACAGAGCCAGGGTCTCATTATCGACATTCTCTTTCAACAACGCGGATGAATTCTTGCTGTACAAACTGAACAGCTTGTTTTGTTGGGCCGTCAGCTTGAGGCCTTTATCAATAAGCACATTCAGCAACAGTTTCTCTTCGGTTCTTACTTGGTTGATCAAATTGCCTTGGTCATCAACATACTTTACACCACTTGCCGCAGTTACAGTCTTGAGGCCCATATGTTTCTTCAGCGCTTCCCTAAAGCCCACGTTTGAGCCCAGAATGATTGTGATGCGCTCCATCATTTCCATTATGTTTTGATCTTTCACCATGCCTTTTAAATTCTCAGCTTTCATCTGACCATACAGTTTGGTCAAGCCTTTTTTGCCCTCCTCAACAGCAGCCATAATTTCCTTCTGAGACACGCCCATGGTTTTAGCAAAGTTGTTCAAAATCGCAGCCCAAGACCACACATCCTTGATCCTCAGCAGTGTAATGAGCAACGCCTCCTTTTTCTCTGGGAACGGCCCACCAAAAAGCTCTGCGCCAGACTTCATGTTCTCAATGACAGTTTCCACGACGCGTTTGTCCGATACACTCAAGTTCATGACCATTGAATTGTATAACCCAGTGGCGACTAGCTGCAGGGCACCACTAATGCTTTTAAGGGCACCAGTTATCGTTATGCGCGTGGCCTCATCTTTGATGCCCTTCACCCATTCACCGTTCATCAATTTCTTCAAGCTTTCCACCACAACCAGTAGACCTTTGTATTTTTCAATGGTGTCCAGCCACATTTTCATGGTTGGGGCCGCAATGTTGAGCATCGAGGCGTTTAGGTACGCCGCTAGCATTTTCAATTTGTCTTCCATTTTCTCATTGGCGTCAAAAATAGTGAAGCCGAATTTCTCAGCCAGGGCCTTCTCAAATTCACGGCAGAAGTCGTTAACTTTCACGTCTTGTTTAGACAACTTGGCAATCATCCCATCCAATTCATTTAGAACCGTGGTGGACACGACCTTAAAGTTACTGGGCGTCACCTTGGGCACGCTCTGCATTTTTTTCGTTGCCTTGAACGCCGCAACAACCTTATCCAACTGTTCGCACATAGCAATCATGTTCTTTTTGCCAACATCACTATAAACAACCTTCAAAACGCCTTCAACGCTCTCATTAGTGCCCTTTGCGGACGCCACATTGATCTTATCCGCTTCCTCTTCCAGTTTCTTGTTTGTATCACCAATCACATCTTTCACATTGTCATGTAGATCCCGTATGTGCCCGACGATCAGCCCAAGCTTCTCCAGGTTCTCTTCAATCTTTGGTAGAATCTCCTCGGCATGTTTTCCGATCTTCTTCGGTAGCTCCTTCAAAATGCTCAGCAGAACCGGCGCAGCACTGGCAACAACCGGCAAAGCCTCTTCGACTCCAATAGATGCAGCTACAGCAGCCATGATCGAGGGATTGTTTAATCTCTATTTAATTAAAAATGTCGTCGGTTGTCCACATAAACGAACTTAACAGCGCATTGGACGTCAGATTTTTCCTTAACAAAACCACGATCATTTATGGGCAGTCTGGGTCGGGCAAAACGCAGGTGTTAATCAGATTGCTACGGCTCCTCAAAGAAACAAAATGGTTCACGCACACGAACCTGTGGGCTCTAGAAGACACCATCCACGGCGCAGGTTACGACATAGTATTTGGAACGGATAATTGCCGATCCGACTTTGAGGAGTTTGGCGCCTGGTACCAAACTTTGAGCGAAGACTTGGACAAACTCACCAAATCGCGCCAGGCCATGCTAAATAACCTCCAATTTTTCAGCACGCTCCACAAGTTCCTCAACAGAGCAACGATCCAAAAAACCGAGGCCAAAATAAAAAGCTTCAACGACGCCCTAACCGAACACACAATTATGACAATTTGGCGCAAAGCCATTATGGACTCGTGTGATGAGATCAACGAAAACCACAGACCATACTGCACGGGCGCAAAATGCAGTGTGTGTTTTTTCTGCACCCCCAGAAACACATTGATATTGTTGGACGACTTCGGCAACCACAAAAATGACGTGATGGGCTCCAACTTTGTGCGCGCGCCCACACTATCACGGCACTTGAACATAACCATTATCTTGTTGGCCCAGAGCGTGGACTTGGTGCTGCCGCCATTCAGAGCCAATGCCAACATTAATATTTTCACAAGCACCGCGACGCTTTCTCAATACTTTGGTGGGGGGGCATTGTTTGTATCTCTGAAAAAGCGCCAATATATAACTGAGCTGTTTGGGCAGGCCAAAAAAATTAATCAGTGGACATCACTGGTGTGGTCAAACGTCCCAAACATGACTGAGCTATCATTGATCACGGTGATAATTCAAAGCATTAGTTTTAAGTTTCCATAACACCGCGTAGCAGAGCGCAGTGCAGTATAGTACAGAGTGGAAAATGTCATCCGCTCATCGTGTTCACTACTTACATATATATGCAGATGCAATCTGTCGAAACGCAAATTTTTTTTTCCAACCGTACCCCCTGTTTTTTTTCACGGGGCGATCAGACCCATAAAATTCACGTCATTTGTGTTTTCGCCGATCTTGAAGAAGGTTTTCGTGCGGGAAGACGTCTCTCGGTCCTCAATATGGATGTTGTTGAGTTTGCAGTATATGAACAGCCTGCGCATGTTCTCTGGATACACTTTGTTTATACTATATGCGTCATCGTGTTTTTGGCATAGCTCATAGTACTTGTGAGTGTTCATGAGCATGTTTGTGGCTTCGGTGGCACGCTCACCGCCCACTTTTTTCAAGTCGTCCGCGGTCATGGCGATATACATAAAGCATGGCGAAAATACGAATGCGCGCGGGAACATTTTTTTCTTTAGTGTTTCCGTCATGGCCAGTTTGTCGGACTCGTCAAAGAACTGACTGGTGATCTTAAATGACGTTTCCTTGTCACAGCCGTTAAAGTTGTGGGTGATCAGCCCGTACTCAATGTAAAACATGTAGTCGAAGTATAACTTGGCCTCGGCGTTGCAATCGTCCCCGATGGTCTTTTTAATGACATCACAGAGCTCGGTATAGGTGTATGTGTCTTTTTTTGGTAGTTGCTCGAGGGCTTTGGTCACGGCTTTGAAGTTGTCGTCGTTGAACATCGACTCTTTTTCGTCATTGAAGAATTTCCAATACAGATCGTAGGGGCGCTCTGCAAATGACGTCGTGGCGGTGTCCCAAGTGTACATCAGCCGTTGCTTGGTGCCATGCTCGCCGCTATTGAGAGCAATGTTTAAGACGGCGAGTGGTGTTGGGTATACTAGCCAACTTGACAGGTTATAGTTTTCCACGGCCAAAAATCGCATGCACAGTGCACTCTGATGGAAAACGTATCCGAAGTTGTAGTTCTTGGTGCTTTTTGTCAAAGTCTGCCGTGTTTTGATCCTAGTTGGGATGACGGCTTCGTTTGCCACGTTGGCATTGGCCACCTTTCCTCCGGCCGATGTGGGGATTTTGGTCAACCACTCAGTGGCGGGGATGATTTTGGAGGCAATGAAGAAGCTACGGCATGTCTCCAATCCTGTTATTCCCGAGTTGTACTTTTTTATGTATGCTCCGTTGGTGGGCTCGCCGATCAAACACTCGGATGACTTGCTGGTGCTCTGCACAAACAGATACTTGTGTTGGTACGTTCTATGATATTTGTTGCCAAGTTCCTCGGTGTTTTTGGATAATCCAAGGAACATGTGGCGGAAAAGGATGTCTTTCACTTCATTGGCTGGCAGGTCCTTTAATTTTTCCAAGTCCTTTTTGGGTAACAGTACTATAGTAATAATCATCACGTCATTTAGAAATACTGACTTAGTAAAGTCCAGCTCTTTAGACACCAAGATATCTTCAAGGACCCCGTCCTCATATGCCTTAAGGAAGTCAGCCAACTGCTCCCCTGAGCTAACCTTGCGCCCCATGGATCTGTTTTATCGATCTTTAAATGTTGTCATACATGACTTTAATAAAAATAAGGGCGTGTTTTGCTTCATTCCCTAGCCAGCATGGGACGCGATCCGAGAAGATGCATCAGTTGAGAACCATGCACTGTATTTTGGCCCGAATTGGAAGGGCGTGGTGCATGCGACTCCAGATGATTTCAATGTGCTCACTGACGCAGTTAGGTTGGCCCCAGACGACCAAATGTCAATCTGTGAAATGTTCAAAGAAGATCCCGATGTGTTCATGCCTTCAACGAGGTCCCCGAATCTGTGGTTTGTGCGGTGCGGCGTGCTTTTAACTGATACACTGGTGCAGATGCGGCTAAAACTGTATTCGGTCACTGGTTGGGGCATCTTTTGCCAACACATCTTCTTTGTCAACAGATATAAGGATGGGTTTGCGTCTGATGTGTTGCTTATGTATGACAACGGAGATTTGTTTTATGCAAACCCATTTGAGGACCCAATCAACAAAAACCTTAAGGGGACGAAGCATGATCAGAACATTGCGCCGCATTTTAATACAGTGTACGTGCTGTTGGCCCAAGATGTGCCACCTAGTAAGTATGCATTGTTCAAAACACTCTTCCCGCAATTCCCAATAGAATATTTGGAAAACATGGGGCACGATTATCAATTTAATATACGCACATCGGCATTTCCATACACCCCTCCAGAATTACGGAGCATCAATGAAAGCCAAACGGGATATATATGGCAGAACATGAACGAGTCAGACAATGAGAATGTTAACTTGACCGATCAAGTTTCTAACGTGATTTTCACATACCAGTTAAATGCAAATAGCAAACAAAACAACATCCGTTATATATACAATGAACTTTCTCCAAAAGTGCGATTTTCGGAATGTCGCATCACAAATTGGGGCGTAGACTTAAGATATGAGCGTGGCACCAAAGAACCAAAAACCAATGTGTTGGAAGGCAAAACCAAGAAACTGGCGGTCAACCCGAAAGAGAACTACTACTTTTGTAACCATTCATATGAAGATGTCATCGTCATTGCGTACTTTGGTGAAAATGGCACCATTGTCATTACGATCAAGTTCAAGTACAAAGATGTCGAGTATTCCACGGTGATTGACCGAGCCAAAGTGGTGTGTGATCGGATTTTCGGCGACTTTGTGGATACTACCAAAATTTGCGAAGAAAATATGGCGATGGTGAGCATTGTGTTCATTTGGATTGACCCAATCGAAAATGGCAAGTACTATTTGGTCAAGGAAACCATTAGCAAAGAGCAAAAATATAATACGTTCAGCGTGGTCGGCATTATGAAGAAGAATATTGAGGTGTCCCTTCAGAATCTGCACATGCCACCAAAGAATTTGCCCCAGAGCAATGACTTTGAGAATTGGATAAATGGAGTCGAGCTGACCAACTCTGGGAACAGCTGTTACTCAAATGTGACCCTGAAAGTCGCCCTGGTCTACACAAAAATCTATGTCAAAAGTGGCAAGATCAATCCTAATCAGATTAAATTCGTGACTAGGGTCATAAAGAGCATATGCAACATGTGCCTTGTGACGTTCAATGAAAACATTAATGTCGTTGTCCTCCACCAAACCATTGATGAAGATCTTAAACGCAATAGCAAAATCTTGCGGCAGTTTGACCCAGAGCGGTTCGACCACCAAAACAACAGTAATGGTAGGAACCAATCCAACCTGTTTGCCCAGAAATGCCAATCCACGGACCAACCGGTGCCCAAGACTCAAAAAGAATACGATAACATGACCGAAGAAGAGCGCAAGTTGGTCATTATGCTGACGAACATGACAACTGGGGCTGTGCTTTTTCTGATGTGCTCTCCCGAAAAACCGGTGCTGAATTTCATGGTCACGTTCACCAATCCCGTCATTGTAAACGAAAACGGCGAGCAAGTGTACATCTGCCTTGGGTGTTGCCGCAAAAGTGTGCCCAAAAACGCAGAGCGGGTCAAACGGCGCGACTTTTGCATTAAGCACGGCACCTACCCAGTCAATGATCTGTCCGAAAGCCACAACTCTGGCCACATACTTAAACCCCGCATCAATAACTGCTCAAATAGATTATTGGAGCTGCCCGTCATGATTGCCCAGATAATATCAACGCCACGGATTTACATGTTCGGCCCCAAGAGCGCACAAGACAATTCGCAACGGTATCTGAACGCCATTTACTCAGCGTTGAACAAAACCGAGTTGGAGTTCGTGGTGCAGGTTAATGACTTCTTTGACAACCACCCAGACCAGTTCCAAGCATTTCTGATTCTCAGTACACTGATATGGTCAAATGATCACCACCTGCTGTTTTCGCCCAGCGAATTTCCAATGAATCTAAAGCGATTGGCAAACAACAAATCATTTTTGGAGCACATCATCAACTCTCTAATATCCGTGGTATTTGAGTGCAGCATCTTCCTATTTAAAAATGGCTCGCACCTGCCATACGGATTTTTCACCAATACCAGTAACAAGTCCCGTAAATACATTGTGATAGTGGACTTTGAGGGGGTTTTGTTTCCCATGGTGCGGCTCATCACAAAAACGTACACCAAGCATCGTGTGGGCTTGGATTTCGTGTTCGACGAGAACAGCAACGTCATCCGTGAAATCATCGCGCATATTGATTCAAGCAACGAAAACATCAACCAAAAATTCGACGAATACATCAAGCGGCTAGATGCGAAGTGCAACATTAACTTCTTCTATGCTAAGGAAACCATTCTGATCTATGGTGTCAATGTCACGTATGCCAGCGAAACATTCTATCTACCGATCCCACAGACGTCGCAAGTGCTGCAAAACACCAAAGAAGAAGACCCCAATGTTTTCCCAAGCCTCAAACTTGTCGCGGAACTTATTGAGGACATGGATTATGAGATAGTCAAGTATCTCTCGTGCGAAGGCTTCGTGTTTGGTTTCACAATCAACATTGAGGATTTAATTGTGCTCATCCAAGAGAAAACGCTTTTGGAGTCCACGGTCACGTCATCTGAGAACATAAGCGAGCTTTATTTCGACCTCAGAGAATCATTTCAGTACAACAACCTAACCAGCCATCAGCCAAATCTGCAGAATGAGGAATGCTACAAAGTGGAAACCGGAAAGATGATCAGCTATTCGTTATATGTTTTACGGGCCATGTCCCTGATAATCGTCAATGTGAAAGACAAAAGTGCAGCACGGATCGAATTAGAAAAACTGTCAACGAAGCGCGACTTTGTAAACATGGCCGCCAAATCCCCCATAATTGACCGCCATACGTATGAACAGATCTTAACATTGATCAAACATGACAGTGAGCCGTTAAACTTTTTGCTATTTTGCGATATGAAGTATCTGCAAGAAAAATACAGCGGGCCCGAGCTGGAAACTCTGATTAGGAACCACATGAAGCCATATATCGCCATTGCCCAGACAGACTCCGACTTCAAGGAAAATTTAATGCAACCAATTCCCATGCCCAACAAAGTCGTTCTATCCAAATACATGGGCACGAACTATCCACTGATCCTCACAGAGCACCTCAAAAGCTCGATCGTGTGCGGATTAATCATCCCGTCGCTAAAAAACATTTTGGAAAAAAATCCCATCTTTTTAGTGAGTTCAAAAATGACGGATGTCGAATTCAACGCCTTTTCCGACTGATTCCCGTTTTTGCGGCTGTGGATCCTATATAACAGTCCAATACGAACTTCAAACCGCAGTGTGTAGCCTCTGTGGGGCCAAACACCCATTTAATGAAAATTTCGATCGACCGTACGGGTACACAATACTAAATCAAATCAAGCCGCGCTATTACAACTTCCAATTCGCAAAAACATTCTACGAGCTGGGCCTGACAACTAATTCCAGGTTCGGCTGCCGTGTGTGCGCAACAAAATTGCATAAGTATTCACCAAAGGACTCTGGGCCGCTTTATTTCTGTCCAACCTGCCATGGCCTTAAACAAAAAACTGGTGTTAGTTGAAACACCACAGCACCTGGACGCAAACCAATTCATACTGGGCCTGAAGAAAACCCTTGAGTTTTACGATAATGGGTTGTTCACATTGGACGAAGATTGGTCGGTAAACCGCAAAGAGACCCTCATTAAACTACTCAAAAAATACCCCAACCACATTGGACTTGAAGCCAAAATAGGAGAAACCGACACATGCTTCTATTTGCTATCCGTTAACGCAGACGATGATGATTTTCTGCCTTTGGTACATAGATTGCCAAATGAATTCTGATTTTTTTTTTGCTCTGCGCTCTGCGTTGCTCTGTGATTCGGTGTTTGCAAAAAAACAGGGGGGTGTGTTGGGAATTTTTTTTCGCGTTTCGAGAGATTGCATATGCATATATATGTAAGTAGTGAACACGCTAAGCGGATGGAATTTCTCACTCTGTTATACTGCACTGCTGCGAAGCGTTGCGTACTGTACATAGTATGGGAGCCCTGCTAAAATACGTTTAAGTCATTTGTTAACGTCATGAGCACTACGTCCAATGGTGGGGCTTTTTTGCTAAACTCCAATGTCAGGGCCGCCCCGGTATCAGATTTGCAGTCATTAATGACATCTTCATAAAATGAGGGGCCCAAGTAATAACCTAAGTCAGGCGCCAGAACAAATGGCCGCTTGGCGTTAAATGGATTGAACAACAAGTCCGTTGGTTTTTCAAATTTCAATATGTCTTCATTGCCAAGCTTCACGGTGAACTCTCCAGTCAGCGCCGTGTATGGTTTACCAATGTTGGCGTGCGTTGCGGGGTCCTGCAAATGCATGTACAACGCCTGCAGTCCGGTGGTGTGCATGTCCAGCAACGTCGCTCTGATTTGCAGCATGTCCTGCTCCAACCCGAAGCGATGAGTGCGGACGGTGTGAGGGGCCCACCTGGCACCACGCTCCAATGCCGCAAACGTCGCAAATACGGAAAACGTACCTGGGCTTTTTTGCAATGTGGCGTCCCTGGTGATTTCTACTTCAAAGTCGCGGCCAAACAGCGCAAGTGGCTCGTCAACCCCAGTCATGTCTTTAATGGTGGGAAATCTGTAGCAGGCCCCGGCATTGGCCGAGCCGGCGTATGATTTGATGAGGGTGGATTGATGGATATTGGTCGTGGTCGCGTTCGCGATGGATGAGATCTCAATATCATAAATTTCCTTGCCCCCACAAGTAACAACTGCTTTCTGCGGTATGTCAAATGTTGATGTCAGGGGCCAGTGTTGTACTATTTGTAATGACAATAGTTCCGTCTTATCCCATTTCAGCGCATGGCCAAATTTATACGAGATCCCATTATGCATGTCCCCAGTTTTCAGCTCCAACCGCACAGCCTCATGGTTGGTGGTCGAGTTTTTCAAAAACGAATACATCACATGTGATAATTGACGCACGCCAACACTTGCACAGTAGTTGTCGGGTTATTGACAGTGTTTCTGTCCTGATCGACGCCAAATTCCACTTGGATTCTTATCTTATCGTTTGCTTTGGTCAAAATTAATTCATTCTTTGGGTCCACGGCGTCGCAAATGTTAATATAGACTATAGAGTTCTCAGCGGAAGAATAAAATCTCTTTATGGCCATTGGTGACTCTCTGCATAGGATGTTCATGGGCACGTCTTTATATGACACACTATTGCCGTTCAGCAGAATGTTCGCGCGGACTAGCGTTAGTGGCGTGTATATAATGTCAAGGCTGCGCAACCTCATGTCCGAAGATAATGGCAGCACCAGACTGTCTTCAATTTGGGTGGCCCCGGTCGGTGTGCGGACTTGATAGGTGAATCCAAACCAGCCCTCGAGGCGCATCGACGAATAAGGAACTCCCAACGCACCAGTTGGCCGCAGTTTAAACCACATGCTGTCTTCAATCCACAAAATCTTGGTGCCATTGTTGTCGTGGATGTGTTGGTTGGCCCTTGCGGGAAACATCGCTTGGTTATAAGTTAATTGGTAGCGCACTTTGTAGTGGTGGGTCGAGTCATGGTTATTGGCCCCCAGTTTTGGCCATGGCAATCTCAGTGTGTACGATTGGGTGTTTGTTATGTCAGCAAGGGAGGTGGTCGTGGGAGGGTAGCGGGTCGCATAGATTTCCAGCATCCCACCGTCCATGTCGACCACCAACAAATCTCCAACATAGACTTGGCATTTTTGGATTATCTTTGGCCCTATCTGGAAGTTGTTGTTGGTGTTGTCTATCACCATCATTTTTATTTGGGCATAGGCGGACTCTATGGCGAACCCAAGTTTCGTGGGCGTTTCGAACACTGCGGGGACCCCATCGAGGCCATTCCCTCTATGGCGCAGACCTTCTTCGTAAATTATTTCAGACATCTTGTTATGTATATCATAAAAAAATGCAATCGCTGCGCAGAATGCAGCAGAGCGCCACACAGTATAACAGAGTGAGAAATTGCATCCGCTCACCGTGTTCACTACTTACATATATATGCACATGCAATCTCTCGAAACGCGAAAAAAAAATCTCAACACACCCCCTGTTTTTTACAGAGCGCTAAAAATACAAGTCAGAGTCACTATCATCGGTTGATGGGAAACTGGTCGTCTCGAGTTCTGAGCTAAGATGCTCGGATTCGGTATCATCAAGTAAATCTTCCCCCGTTGTCCTCTCTAATGACCGTTTCCATTTCTTTGTGGTGGTGGTGTATTTATTTTTTGGCAGGCCTACTGATTCTTCACGCTCTTTTAAAAATGTCGGCGATATTATGTCGATATAAATGGATCCATGTTGACCCTGCGTGTTCTGTTCCTTTTTGGACGAGTTAATGTCAGAGAGGAGCCTGGGATCAATGTTTAGGAGTTCATTTTCCGAATGGATCTGGTTTGGGTTTTTTGGGCCCCCAGCTCCCACATTTAAAGTATTTTTTTGGAAAGCAAGTGGGTGTGGTGACTGAATTGTCAGGAGCCCGTGGCAAAAGTTTGCCATAATCTGTGGGTCTCTAGCGACAGCCTTCACTGCGGCTTCATCCATGGCGTGTTGCGGCAATTCCAATTTGATCGTGCCTTTACGGTTCAGACGGCGTGTAACTATCAACACAGTCAAAAATAGAGAATCTAACTTAGAAAGCTTTGTTGTGCCCGGCCCAATCCCCAATTACATGATTTATTGGGCCACGGTTGTGGACAATGACGGCAACATCAATGAATTTTATGGTCAGATGTCCGGATATGGCGCGCATGTGTTGTTTTTGCCCATAGAAGACAAATGCCCACCGAGGGAGTTCGAAAATGAAACGTTGGCCATCATGGAACGGGTTAACAGCCAGGATGTCAATTTTGAGCATTTGCGCAAGTCTTATAGTCTAATGTACCGTAAGGCCCAGGAGGCCACCACGAACAGGTGGGGATTGGTGACCATTTTTGGCGGCACGCTGTCCATAATGCCCAAATACGAGACGCTGTCCGTGTTTGATGTGGAAATAGTGCCCACGCCACAGTTTTGGCTTCACAGTGAAATAAAGGAGTTCGATGATCACTATGCGACCGAAACTTGGTTTGGTGACGGATCCCCACTGCGCTTTTTTGGGTTCCATGGCACGAATGAGACTTACAACCCGGCGTCAGAGGATGGCATGTTTGAGAACTTGGAATTGGAATCCGTCATCCCACTTGCGGTTTGGCTGTGGCATTTGTCGCGCGGTGGTTATTTCCATGTGTTACTCAGCATCGGCCAATACTATATCACAACGCCCAAAAACGCAGAAGAATATTTCGGAGTGTCCCTGCCAAGAACCATGTACATTTGCCCCACTGCCACCAGAATGTTACAGTACCATCCACACGTGGACACCTATACGCTGTTTGTCATCCAGTTTTTGTTTTTGCTGCGGCTATTCGTCAATGATTATAACAGAGAATGGAAAACGTGCGTTTGTTTCATAGATCGGGCCCTCCATAAGACAAAAATGACACTGCCCGCCATACTGGACATGCTTCGGACATACGAGCGCCGTACGTTTGACGACTTGGACGGATCGTTGGGCGCATCGGACACGGCATCCATTTTGTTGGCCCCTGGTGGCAGATTAACCAGAAAGCGCGACAAAGAACAGCTATCGGTCGGGGATTCTTTAGAAATTATGCAAACGGTAGCGTACACGAGCCCCACCGACTATGAATAATTTGGCGGAGACGTTTACTCATTCCAGTGACGATGGAACGGTGAATGCTCCATTTTTTGCCTGTGGTAATTTTGAAGGATGGGGCCTGGATGTCGCCATGACCGAAAAGCCACCAGCAGAAGTGGCCATGAACAAATTATTTGTGCATTTGTATTTGCATTTTAGGCCTGGGTATCTGGACCTGGAGTTTGAGCCCAAACGCCACAAACTACCAACATTTTACAGTGACCTCAGGCAAACGATCCGTAATTACAACGCGCTGCCGATTTGGGAGATTTCAGAAAAAGATTTGGCCGACCTCCAAATTTCTCTGCAGGGCCACCCAGATGACGAGCTGCAGTCACTGTATTTGGACACCAGGGCCTTCAATGTTGTTGAGCTTTTCGAAGAACACACCATGCCACGGCCTCTTACCGCGGTGCTATCATCAAAAGACACCTTCATGGATGGATTTACTTTCACGGCTGATCAATTCACCTCCAACAACAATGAATACCTCACAGTGTTAAATCTGGGCCAAGTAATTGCCAACAACAGACCACTGATATGCTCCACGCCATTTCAAAGCCCCTCGGCGGCGGAATTTTGGATCAGACCACTAATTAATGCGCAAGAGGTGTTAAACATTCTAATCGACTCGCCAGTGGGTAAATTCACGGATCTGAGCCCAACATATACTCCATTTTTGGTTGCGGCGTTGGCAATAGATGGTTCACTGTTGAAATACCAAAAAAGCACCTTCATTATAGGCAGATCCAAGATATTGCCGGATGGGATTCAACCGCATAAGCAAGCATGGAATCAAATACTGCTCATCGTCAAAAAAATGGTTGGCATTATACAAACTGAAGTGCAACGGAAATCCACAGAGGAATTTTAACGCTACACTACATAGCACAGAGTAGGAAATTCCATCCGCTCACCGTGTTCACTACTTACATATATATGCAGATGCAATCTCTCGAAACGCGAAAAAAAATTCCCAACGCACCCCCCTGTTTTTTTGCAAACACCGAATCGTAGAGCATAGTGTAGAGCACAGGCAAAAAAACCAGTGGGTTATTTGCGATGTAGCAATAATTCCACGTTCATTGATTCAATGCGCGCCCGCTTTATTTCGTCCCTCATGGTCTCTAATGCAATGCCCCCGAACACTTCATTAAACGCATCTTCGTCAAATGCCTGTTCATCACTGCTTCCTTCGTCTTCAGAACTGCTCTCACCCGAGCTCACAGTTTCGTGCCTTGAGTGCCGCTTCTTGTGGGATGGTCTGGTAAATGTCGATTGCCGTACCTGCTCAGTGTGGTCAAACCCCTCCGCGCGTGAACAGTCGTCGTCATCATAATCCGAATACTCATTGGTGGTCGTGCCCCCAAAAAACCGAGTGTCGGTGGTGCTCAAGCATGTCTGTATAGTTTGGCCCGTCCGACTATTCTGTTTGCGGCCCCTGGAAATCTCTGTGGCTAAAACACCAGCCGTTTTTTGGGTCTGTTTTGATGCCCGTTTCGGCGTGTCGTCCGCGGTGGAAATCAAATCCACCAACGATTGGTATGACTCTGTTGACATCCCCTTACTTTTACTCTTGAGGCTATTCAATATGTCAACCGCCTCGATCTTGAATTTATCCAACCCCGCATCCCAGACGCTATTTTCTTCGTTAACGATCAACGCAAAGCTCACCGTCATTAATAAAATTGGCGTATGCTCACCGGCCAGCAATCTTGATAGCGCCATGTAAATAATGGGATTAGCTTCTTCCCGTATGTTCCGTAGGCACATTGTGAATATCGGATAGTGCTTTTCGAGCAATACTTCCATTTTGTCCACCGTGTCGACCTTGAAATTATTGGAGACGATCTTTTTAATGGCGCCGGTCAACACAAACACGGTTTCACGCACCATTGGCGCCCCTAAGTCAAACCCAGTGGTGAACCGCCACCCCAATCGGAAGTAACACCTAAGGACGTCAGACAACCATCGTTTGATGCGCTTAATCTCTTCAGCGTACTCTTCCTTGCGGGCCTTTTTGTCCAGTGCCTTCAACACGGGGGCAATGTTGGGAAAAATGCCATCCAACGCAGCCATGTCCGCAGCGCAGTTGTCAATGTATTCGCCCAAGTAAATTTGCTTGGAACACGTCAATGTGCTCTTCAAAAAAGCCACAGCGACGTTCGGCATTTCATTCTGTACATTGTCCTGCAGTTTTCCCATCGCATGCTTTTTGTTGTCCAAATACATGTAATCTTTTATCTTGGTCGGGCACCAAAACCGCTCCAGAATTAAACTGATGCTGGTTATACGCTGGAAGTCTTCATCTTCGTCCACGTCGCTATAACTGGCGGACTTTATGCGGGAGTTGATGCATTTGACTAACAACCCAACATTTTCCAGCACGGACAGTTTAATTGCCCCCAATATTTTGGCGCAGGCATTAAACATCGACTCTGACGTTTGTTTGGCCACTTTGAAGTTCGCGTATTCCTTTTGGAAGTCCCGAACTATATCTTCTTTCAAGATCCAAGAAATGGACAACTTGCATCGCAGCCAGCCATTGATCCACCTCGCAAGGTCATACAGCACCGCATACTTACACTCAACCTCAAAGTAATCAGAAGAATGCTGGGCGTTCAACAATGCGTACGTTTGCCAAATTTGGTTGACGTCTATTTCGATCTCACTGCACTGTTCGACCAAAAAGCGGACCGTGTCATATATCGACGCGACCGACGTGCAGAATTGCACATATGCGTCATTGGTGGATGTGGCAGCGCCATCTCTCAACTTTTGCACGACGAATGAAAATTTATCCATCTTACGGTAAATGTTGTTGGCAACGGTAAAACAAAACAAATTGAGTCTAATTCGCAGAGTACAGAGTGGGAAATTCCATCCGCTCACCGTATTCACTACTTACATATATATGCATATGCAAACTGTTGAAACGTGAAAAAAAATTCTCAACACACCCCCTGTTTTTTTGCAAACACCGAATCGCAGAGCAGAGTGTAGAGCACAGGCAAAAAAAACCATATTGGGTATAGATTAATAGAATGCGACAACACACTTTACGATATATGGAAGTTAACGGCGGTTACGGCGATGACCTCTTCGATTTTTCATCACTGCGGTGGTGAAGTCATGGTTGCGATGACCGCTGCGAGCTTTAGATGCCCGACGGTTCGAACCTCTTTTTCTTCCACGTTTATCATCTCTGTTATCTTCGGTATCGCTGTCAGAATCTTCACTATCGGATTCAGAGGATGAAGACTCATCGCGATCACGACCTCGACCACGGCTTTGACTCCGACCTCTTTTGCTGTCTTCTTTGTCTTTGGGATTCAATAAAGTCACCATACAACACAGTGTCGGTTTCTCATCTTCTGGAAGAATCTGATTGGACAGTCCTTTGTCGGTCAGTTTCTTGACAACGGTAACCTGTTTACTGTTATATAATGCTTTGCATAACGTCATCAATGACTTGTACGCACCATCTGTATCGAAGGTTGAGTGGTCAACGGATTTTAGGACGTTCAAGTATTGGTGGATGCCAGCTTTTTTGTCTTTTACGGCATTGACCAAACTACGAAGAGCACTTTTGCCAAATTTTAAGGCAGCGTTCACGTCGTCACTTTTATGGGCGCTCAGACGTTTAATGGTCAAGGCGCGTTGGATCCACGACTTTGTTCCAGCAATGATTGGTGACAAATAAAGATGCACCTCTGGCCAAATGGCGACAGTACGTTTTTGCTTGAAGTAGTCAGAGAACTTATTACTTACGCTGGTGTTTTTCTTGGACATGATAATAAGAGAGCACAGCTCCATCACATATCTGAACATTTTCTTCAGATCGGTTAATTGGTGATCTGTCAAACTTTTGAGCTTTTTGTGGACTTCATCAGATGAACTTTCAAATGTCTGTGTACAGATGAATTCATAAATGAATCCAAGAACTCGCTCACCGGACATTGACAGGTCTTCACCAAGTCTGCTGTCTTTAGAATCAGCTGCACTGTAAATGTTTTCACCTAATTCGTTTAAACAGTACTCGGTTTCTTCCAAACTTTCTCCGTCCATGTTTCTATCTTCAAACATGACACGGTCAAGAAAGTCTTTAAGTGATTCGAACGGACCCAAGACATTACTGGATTCATTTGCCAATTGAGTCTCATAAGCCCTGTGAAGGATCACAAAGCTGTTAGAAAGATCGCTTGATGTCGGTTGTTTTGCCATTTTAGCTCAATCTTAATTAGCGGGAAAAAGTATAGATAAAATTACATGTCAAATTTAAAATGGCCGAGGCAGGCACTTTGTTCTCTGAATGGGCGTCCAATTTCGCTTTATCGCGCTATACATCCATAGTTCGCATCAATAATGACATAGAATCAGATGGGCCCACATATGAGTTTTCAACGTTCACCGATAAGGAACGCGAGACCATTGTTAGGTATTTGAAGCTGAGTATTCAGGAACAACACAGATCTGGAGAATCCGCGGCATACCCAATTGTGACTGCCACTGGTGTATCCCAAACGACCAATAGGGAAGACATTCCCAAATGCGTCCCATATGTAATCGTGAATATTTCTTCAGTGTTCCTTCCTCTTGACCTTCAACGCACTGGGTCTATCAATAATGGCACTCAAACGACATTTGAGCCAAAAAAATCACCCCATGTGCCGCCATATGGCAAGAACGGCATTTATTATTATGAGCAACTTTTGTACAACGCAACTGACGACGAGCGCAACACATTGACCACTGTCATGAATTATCATGCGCTTTGAAAAGAGAGGGTACGGTTGAGATTTTTTTTTTCGCGTTTCAACAGTTTGCAGTTGCATATATATGTAAGTAGTGAACACGGTGAGCGGACGGCATTTCCCACTCTGTTACACTGCGTTGCATAGCAGTACCAACTTTACAAAAAAGGAGAAAAGGAATCATGAATACCCAAGTTAGCGAATTTGTGACCCACATCGCACACTGGTCCCGCAATAAATGGGTCGCTTGCGATGTTCAAGAAGATAACTTTGACGTGTCATCCGCACCGCTTATATCATGTACCAGTAGAGCCCAAGGGTTGCTTGGTGGTTTTAGGTTGATTTTCACATATGAAAAAAATGCGTCCGCGCCCGTCCATCCGTACGAGTGGGTCAAGATTTCCATAGGGGAAGAAGTTTATCAAGTTGGCGTTACCGCAGCCATGGCCATTTTCCCCCGATCTTCGGGCGTCTTGTTCATTAGCGGCCAACCAGTCGTGGTGGAGATCAAATTGCCAACGCCGGATGTTTTAATGACATGTGACGAGTCCATTGAACCGTTTTGGGTGGACAAGTTGTTAAAAGTCCAAGTAATGTTGCCGACTGGGCTCCAAACTGTGACCAGGGCGAGTTTGGTCTACAATAAGTATGTGCCCATGGCAATTTCCGTCCCAAGAGATCTGGGACATAAAGGATACCCCACCATCACCGAATTTGGGGAAGAAGTCGGCTCGGGCATCTCTGCGACCATTGCGGTGCCCCTATGCACGTTGCCGCGGGGCATTTTGGTCGCCATTGTTTTTGGCGCGAACGCTCACCTACGTGCCATGACCGAAGTACTGGCGAACGGCCAAGTGATTGCATTCAACGCCCAGACGGTGGTGTTCAGTGGACGCCAACAAAAAATCTTGTGCGGCATCGATACTGAGAATCAAGCAGTTCTCACCGTCAAATTTGACATAACCGCACTGAGGGGCCCCACAGAAGCAAGAGTGGCGTTCGTGGTCTATCAATATGCCAGATAGCCATTCTATTTCTTTATTCCTTCAAACAACACAACATCTGCGTCTCACAACATGTCTACGTGGCCAATAAATAAGTTCATGTGGGTTTACACCCAACCATTTGATAGAAACAGCTTCGTTTGCCTTGGCACTGGGTTTTGGGGCAAGTTCTTTCTTACCATGCTAAAAAAATGCGGCGTTGACAGTGTATATACGATTTTGGAAATCCCGAAGCCGTCACCCGACAGAAAAACATTCCTCGACGAATCAAGCGAGATGTGCAGGGAAGGCATCTTTTTTGACACCACCGCTCTGAAAGTTGATATGAAGCAGACAATCGAGGACAACCCAAAACTGAATGCAATACAGGTATTGGAAAAGGTTCTGCCTGGAGTCCAATTCAACTATAATCAATATATGCGCAGCATGAGATACAAACCCACCAACAACATCCATCATTTTAATGGTGTTTATAGCGTGTTGGGGTATATGGGCTTACCCAGAGCTGTTAAAAGGAAAACCATCACCAACAAATCGGTCTTTGCCGAAATTGGCTCGGAAATAACCCATCACAATGTTTTTGTGCCAAATTGGGCCAACTCAATGGGATCCGTGCAGACAACAAGCAATGCTGGCCCTTCACGGACCCCAATGGAAGAATCTGGGGTCTTTGGCATTGATTTCCCAGAACTGGAGTGTGAAGTTTGGGATGACATCGTTAATGACATCGATGACATACCCGAAGCCGAACTTAGCCATGAACTCATGGAGGAGTTAAAGGATTTGGAGGATCGTAACCCACATTACGTAGATGAGATACTTTGGACCTTAAATGAGTATCGAGGCACCAAAAATGAACTCGACAATGAGTTCAGAAACGCGGTGAAGGAGTTTTCTGATTTAAAGGACCTATTGGCGTTCTTTGAATCGATTTGCACATGGAGGCCATTTGATTTATGGATTTTGTTGGCAATCTTAAAAGTTGATGCGCTTGAGCCTCGCACCAAAGACAAAATCGTTAAACTTGTGCCAGCTGCTAAGTTCGAGTTTGTGTAACGTCTTAATTTTTTTGCTGCGCTGTGCGATTCGGTGTTTGCAAAAAAACAGGGGGGTGTGTTGAGATTTTTTTTTTGCGTTTCAACAGTTTGCGTCTGCATATATATGTAAGTAGTGAACACGGTGAGCGGATGGCATTTCCCACTCTGTACTATGTAGTGTACTGCGCTCTGCCGCAAAAAAATACGAGTTAGTAACCATTGTAGTAAGGCGCAAAGTCGTATGCGGGTGGGGTTCGACGAAGAACTCCATTCACAGCAAACAATTTGGTGGTGGATACTCCGGTAAGGTTTTTGAAGGGATCAATTTTGCAAACACCCTCAGCGTTTTCTTTCCACTCAGACGTTGGCCCGAGATCAATGACAGATCCAAAGTCAAACCCAGGAACGTAAATGTATTCATGTGTTTAATCCAATGTCTCCGCTATTTCGCAGAACTTTGAGTTCGTATCCGCGGCGACCAACTCCTTTACATACAGTGGCCAAAATGGGATGGCGTTGGGACCAAAGAAGTGCAGATCACCAATGCTTTCTATTTTCACTTTTATGTCATCCTCCGACGGGACGAGCTTTTTTTTGGATCGAATGCACCACAGCTCCTCAGCGCTGATTGCATCCCGGACCTTTGCATAACGGCCAATGTGTGCTTCGCAAATGTATATTCTGTCGCGGCCTTCGATGCGTATAATATCCTCGGTGTCAACCAAGTTTTGGCACTGGTAAACAGTACCGACGTGGTCTGATTTGACCAACGCTGAAAAGGTGCGGTATGAAAACGCAGAATATATTATAATGTCCAGATCGGTCAGGACCCGTTTCACGACACTCAAGCTCAAGAACAGATCACAGATCAACAATTCCTCCAATGATTCCAATAAATGTTCTATGCCGTCGTTCAGAGCAGTTATGATGGTACAGATTTTTTTGGTTGTGGCTTTTTCTTTGAAGTCAATGTGCAATCCTGCCAAAGGCGCGACCCAAGAACCCATGCTCATCACGGCCTCCTTGAGGTATGACGTATACGCCTTTTCACTGAGCTCCCCACCATGGAACGTTTCATCTGTTCTAAAAAACTCCACCACGGACGCACCATGGGTCAACTTAAAAAGTTTGTTGACCAAATCGCGGAACTTGATAAGATGTGGGTACATTTGATTGGTCGGGGCCCTCGTGTTCAACCCCAGGTACTTTATCGTACAATAATACATACTTAATCCATTGTCGTAGGGTAATTCATAACCCAAGCACTTACGGCCGTTCTCAATGCATGGATGTTTTTCAGAGGCCAACATTTTGGACACTACGGTGTCAAGGACCGCGCGCACGTTCGCTTGGCCTTCAACCATTGTTTGGGCAATGCGCTCGACCCAATCCACCCGGCTTGTGCCATCCAAGTCTTCCATGTCTATCGGAAACGCATACGTTAAGTTCTTGTCATCTTTGCCAAGCACGGCCGACAGGTGGGCCACCACAACGTTGTACACTGTCGTGCAAAACCAGTTTGCAAAGTACGGGAACACATTTATGTATCCTTCAGGTGGTTGTGTGGTGTAAACGCTTGGTTTGGTCCAGTATAAATAACGATTCTTCTTTAACTCAAGCAGGACCAAGCTATCAGTGTAATACACTCCATATTCTGCGTTGTATTCCAGTTCTTTCAACAGACTCGCGCTCATTGCGTTGACAATTGACGATTTGTCCACACGGGCCACATTTAGCATCGCATATGACCGCGTGGTGTTTAAGTTGTAAGCTTGGGTGAGGTCCCAATGGCTCACGTGCACTGAGAACACCTCATCGCCGAAAACAAAGTCTTCGAGGTGGGCGTATGGGAACGGTGACCCTTTGATTAACGAATGGTGCGACATTTTGGGTTGACTTATCAAAATAAATAATAAAGGACACGGCAGATCTGCGCACCGTTCGTTATACTCACTACTTACATATATATGCATATGCAAACTGTTGAAACGCGAAAAAAAATTCTCAATGCACCCCCATGTTTTTTTGTAAACGCCGAATCGCAGAGCATAGTGCAGAGCGCAGGCAATAAAAAACACGTGGTTTATGCCAGTAGTTCAAATATGTACAATCTAAGGTTGACTTTCTTGATGCCTTCTGGTAGTTGAAGGCGGATGTTCTTAATTATGGTATGTTCAGAATCCTCTTCCATCCTCTGGGCCTTTGTTTGGCCGACTGAGGACTGCTCATAGCGGGATTGAGTGTATTTGTTGTCAGTGTATGTGGTACTGTAGTCTGGTCCTTCCTCGTATCCTTGGTCCTCGAAAAACAGTTCATGGTCGAACACGGTTCTTGGTTGGCCAGGATACACGCTTTTATCTGACCTTGGGTGGTGTTTCATGGTTAGAATGAGGGCATCAAGGTCTTGGTTGGCACTTTGTATAGCAGTGACTATATTTTTTTCCATTCGGAGGTCTTCGTCCAAAGCTGCGCAGATTTTGGCGTACTCAAGGCAGTTCTCTATGCATACGAAGAACTTGAAGCCTGCGAGCAATCGGCCCGCGCATCCAGCGGAAACTGATAGTGTGTTGACAAATGATGTCACGAAGCGCTCCATGAGTGATAATCGCTCAAACTTTAGCTTGGTGACCGTCATCAGGATTTTAAATGACATAACGCACCACATGTGCAGCATGCTCCACAGATCCGTTTTGAAGGCGTCATCGGTGCCAATTACAATGCCGTGGTTTCTTATCATTGGTGTGACCAGTTGGAATGGTACATGATTGACCAGTCGCACGCCAGTTTCTGCGTCACGGAAGATGCCAACTTGTTTTGTTCCTTCAAAGTCCAGCAGGCGGACATCGGGCGACCCATCAGCGGTCATGGTCACAACAACATTGTAAGGCTTCAGATCACCATGGACCCAACCTGCGTTGTTCAAATGTTGGATCTTGAATGCAATTTCCTCAATGACACTGTAGATATATCTTCTGCTTTTTGGTTCGTCTGATAAATTGTTGATCAATGTGTACATATCTACTCCATGTCGTTGGGCGATGAATGCCGATGAATATGAGGTGGACGAATCGCGGACCCCTGCAAGGACTGGGGCCATATGTCCAAAGCATTCAATGAGCCATTCTTGGTTGAAAATGACATAAAAAGCAAGCTCGGAGCCCTCATAAAAGGACTTAACGATGCATGGCGGCGACGGATTTTCTGATCTTAGAACGCAAGAAGATACTCCAATCCTACCTGGCGACGAGTCATTGGAGACCATGACATCAACGGTTTTTGGCTCCGTAATGTATGATTCGATCTCATCACTATATACGACCTTGCGCAGTTTGGTTTTTGTGCATATCAGGTATTCATAATTATGCTCCATGCGACTCTCCACGGCCACTGCTATTTTCTCAAGAATCTCTCCAAGCTTCGTTTTGTCGGTGTCATCGAACATTTTTTTCAGTTCAACCATGAACTCACTCATTGTATAATCTTCATAGTCCTCTTTGTCTTCAACGGCGAAAATCCAGACAGCCGCCAAAATGACAATGTTGAAATGCTCGCGCAGTTCCATGTCATAGATCAACTGGCCAATTTTCTTTGCTGTGGACTTGCATGAGCCAACAATCAATTTGGAGAACAGTTCTATCAAAAATGCTTCCAGAGTAACTTTGGGTAGCTCCGAACTGTTCACTTTGAGATACCTCTTTCTAGAGAGGCCCTTGGGAAGGTTCCACTCTGTGGAATGTAGTCCTTCTAACACTGTGGCGGCCAGGAACACAAAGTTCGGCAACAACATGGGAACATTAGAGCAGATGGGCACAGAAATGTCCAAGTAGGTTTCAATTGTGTACCTTAACACAGCAGAAGTCACGGCACTTTCAATGTCATCTGCTTGAATGTGGTCATAGTTCACATCTCGCTGGATTGTTGATGAGATGGTATTTGCGCCACCCCATATGACGTCCATTGCCATTTTTATGTCGGTCACGACAAATGTTTTGGGCCTGAACGCAAAAGTAGATGACCCAAAATCGGTAACATATTTATCATGGCAGAGCCCTCCAGACTGTTCCAAAATCACGGACTTGCTGTAGTCCCTAGAGTAAAAATTGGTCTGTAGGATCGGGCAGCACAGATCGTTGGCCGACAAACTGGTGTGGGTCATCGCATAGTATGCGACTTTGTTCGGTCTGTCCATCATAAGGCGCGTAAGTGTGTATTCAACGTCCAAATCGGTCAACCTGATTGTTATATTCCTGGCCAGCTCCTTGCCGCGGATCAATTCGCATTTCTCCACGCAAAGTTCGTCTTCGTAACCGGTCATCGCATCAACGCGCTGCATTTTAAACAGCCGTTGGAACATCCATGAATTTCTTCTTGACTCAACAATATAATCGCAATACGAATAGTCATTGTACAGCATCTCATGTTGGTATTTCGTGGCAACCCTGCGTTCTTCGACGCAATATGAGATAAGATTGTACTCTTTTCCCACGTCATAGATGATAAATCTTCTATTTAGCTTCTCGTAAACCACTCTTTGAGCAACGTCGTTACTGGTTGTTGTAATCCCATTCTTTTCCAAACAGTGTAACATAAGCTCGCGAACAATCGGGTTACCACAACGGAATTGCATCTTGAAACTTAAAATGAGTTACCTGGACAAAAAAAAACAGGATGTTTTTAACATCATCTGCGCCTCGCTGGGGATCCCACCAGATAAACAACTCACACTTCTGGGCACAGTATTAACGCATTTGCAGCCAAATAGCTCCCAAGAAGCATTTGAGGCCCTGGTCAGCCAAATCGCGTCGGTGCCAAATTTGACATACGTGATGCAACCAAATGAGCAAAATTTGATCAACTGCCCCAACTGCCACCAAACCAAAGCCATTATAACATTCCCAGAGGTACGGCGAGGTGATGAAGGAGCGCTGCCTGTGCTTCTATGTCAAAATTGCAACTACAAGCAAATAGCAAAATCCACCGTCGCGGCGGGTATTTTCTGAAATCGGCCGTGCGATTCGGTGTTTTGAAAAAAACAGGGGGTGCGTTGAGAATTTTTTTTTGCGTTTCGACAGATTGCAGTTGCATATATATGTAAGTAGTGAACACGGTGAGCGGATGGAATTTCTCACTCTGTACTTTGTAATGCAAAACGCAATGCTATCCAATGCACGCTTGTATTTTGCCATGATCCAAGTCACCTAACTCTAGTCTGCCATTTAACACGTCCAACGTGAAATCGGCAAGATAGATCACTAAGTCGTTCTGATTACTGAACGTGTCATATTTATATCGTTGAAGTTGACCCAATACACTGTGCACCACTCGCATGGACGCATTGTTGTATAATAACTTGTTTGGAAGACTCCCATATTTGCTCACAACGGTTTTATGGTTGAGGACGAAGAAGCACATTACGCTTCCTGTTTTTATGGCGCGGACCTGGTCTTGGAAATGCAACATGTCACCAAATGGCACAAGTTTGAACGTCCCAGGGCACTCAAGGAAATCACAGACCTTGGCTTCCGAAAGTGAACTCACGTCGTGCAATGCCGTTGATGGCGCGTACCCGAACCCAGCGTACTCTGGCCGGTCCATGGTAATTGCGGGGCAGAACGTGGACTTGGGAATTTTGTATGGTCCCAACCCGTCCAGAAACAGGGCCATTGGACATAGCACAAAACGAGCCTCGCCGTATATTGCATATGTTGGGTGGCATATATACATCTGCTGGGCGACTTGGTCTCTGTATCTTGGTGGGATTTTATTTTGTTGGTTGATGGGTCTGGTGACTGGACACTTAATCTCCAATGTGACCAACTCGCCCGTGTCGTTTTTGCCAAACCCGTCGACCGTGCATGACGATCCGTTATCGCCCTTTACCGACACCCCATCGTAAAACCGCATTTCCAGCTCATAACTAAAGAGCTCAACGGCGATTCCCTCAAAATAATGGCCCCAGCAACTGTAAATGCGCTTGATGGAGCCAAAGCGCAGAATCTTTCGATACGCTTCGACGAAGTTTTTGTCAAATACCTCATGGGCCAGAGAGGCGCCGATTCGCGTGTCAATGTGTCTAAATTTGAGCCGCCACGTCGGGTTGCGCTGCGGCATTTTGATTTTTGCGAGATAAAACATTTTATTAAATGCCTTACTGTTAATGATCTGCACATCACAAACATTCATAATGGGAGCCGGCGGATCAACTTTACCCTCTGACGCGCCCAGCGGAAGGAAACTTGCTCAGGCAAATTATAAGAAAAATCCACAACTGGCGGCTAGTCTTTATGAAAATTATACGATTCTTTTCAATGAGATTCGCCAACTCATCCTCACCAAATTGCAGGCCGCGGCCAACATGAAAAAACGCCATGGGTTGTTTGTACCATTTGACAAAAACTCCCCAACTGAAGATGAGTTTGTGAAAACTAAATCCAAGTTGGTGCGACAATTGGGTGACCAATCAGAACGATCGACAGATGATGACTCAGAAAGTGATTCTGAGATGAACGTTGAACAGTTTCGTAAAAATAGGAGGAAGTATCCAGTGTCAAACACCACGCTATTTACCAGCCTCAAAACCGAAATCGAGACCGACCAGAAATGGGATGACGATGATGAAACCACGACCATGGATACGTTCTTTACCGATCTGTTCTCAACGGGGATTGGCGGCAAAATTACAAAATTCATTGGCTCGGCCATATTTGGAAGCAAAACTTTGTTTGGTGGCTTTGAAATGTACACCAAAACCGTAGACACAATGCTAGATTCAACGCTTGGTGATAAATTAAGCGTTATGTCGAACTTGGCATCGATTCACATGACCTTGAATCCAACTGAACTATATTCCATCGTGGCCATGTTGGGTGAGTCAAAGTTCGCTGGGAAAACGTTGCGGTCCGCTGAAAACTTCCAAAAGTTGTACCAATCTGAGTACTTCTTTGAGTTGCTTAGTGAGATCATGGATCCAGCACTTATTCAGATTGGAAAACTTATTCTGAAGGAATCAACCACTTACAAAAAAGACTTCGATGCGTGGCCGACGTTTGTAAAGGGCGCATTAACAAAACCAGTTGAAGAGCTTCTTAGGCTGTTCATCTTAAGTTTAATCCTCACTTTTGGAGAGGATGGGTTTGATTGCCTGAGTGTCTGTCACAAGGCCAAGAAAAAGACCGAGAGTACCGATAGAGACGACAGTAGTTCTGAAGAAGACTCCAGTGAAGATGAGACGTTGACCATTGAGGAAATTTGCAAATCGGTCAGGGATTTGCATAGTCAGTTGATGATGTATCATGGCAAGTTTTCTGAAAACGGTCAGCAAGCAATTGCCAAACTTGGCAAACTGCGCAATGCGGATACTGTGTGCGATTTTGAATAGATGTATTTTTTTTACACGGCGCAGCACTACAGAGTACAGAGTGAGAAATGCCGTCCGCTCACTGTGTTCACTACTTACATATATATGCAACTGCAATCTGTCGAAACGCGAAAAAAAATTCTCAACGCACCCCCCTCTCTTTTGGCGCCGCCCATTATTTGGGATTTTACATTCCACATAACCATGGCCGCCTTTGAAAACTTCGAAAGATTGATGGCATGTCATCTTTTCAATGAATGGAACGCCAAATACAATGAACAGTTCACAACGGAAACCGCAACCGTTTTTATGGAGACGGTCGTGCGATTATCTAGGTCAAATGAACATTACACGATAAAAATGTATCCGACCGATGTCAGCATTGAGAAAAACTTCGGCTTCCATGCGGTCACCAAGCAAACATATGTCCATCAAATCCAAAACCCCAACGACACCTTGGCCACTAACATAAGGACCAAAGTCGCGATCCGCGTCACATGGCACCACGGCGAGAACGATGAAGCTCTGATCACCCAAATGAATTGCGGCACCGTGAAAGTGTGCGTGCCAAACATATTTTCGTTCAAGGACGACTATAAAGAGTTCACGCCGATGGGCAAGTTCGTGCTGAACAAATCCAACTTGAACTCATGCTATATTGTCATCAAGGGCACCAAGTATGTCGTGGGGGCCGAGGAAGGCGTGGTCCATAACTGCCCGATCTATAGAAAGCCCCACGATAACATTGTACAGAGTGATATCATGTCAATTGACCCGGTGACTGGCATTTCGTCTTATCTGAATCTGCGTATCATCCGAAAAGTGAATGGCCAGGTTTTTGGGGAGGTCGCGATCAATATCAATACTCTGAAGGTTTACATGAGTGTGAACTTGCGCGCTATTTTTATGGCATTGCAGATATATACCGACGAAGTTATCGCCTCGTATGTTAGCGATGACCAGGACGAGGTGGACTTTCTAATGCTGCTTTTGCACACGCCCGCCGATACCGTGGAGGTCGAAAACATGCGCAAGGCCAGGACAATGCAAGAATTGTTTGAAGTGATCCAAAGTCAGGTTCCCGTGGACTTTGTGGATGTCTATAAGCAAATGAATTGGTCGACGTTCAGTGTGTTATTCTATAATGGCATTTTGCCTCATGTCGCGACCCCAAACGCAACGGTGACCAAGGTTGAAGTGTTCGGCAAGATGGTTAGGGAGTCGATCCGGCTTTGGTTGGGGCGCAGGGAGCCAAACACCAGATATCAGGCGCGCAAAAAAGTTTGCACCACGCCACTTCAGCAAATGCAAAAAGCTGTGCGCTGCAGCTTGACTTCCCATATGAATCGCAACATAAGTCCGATGTTCACGAAAATGCTTGAGGCTCTGAGCACGCAAATGAGCAAAAGTGGCATTGAAAAGGCCCTCTCGACCTATGTGACCAAAATAGTGAACAACTTGAACAACTCAGAGCGGATGATAAATGAAACCATACTTGTGCGCATTCAACGGGGCCAATCTTATGACACGGAAGCCACGACCGCTGGTGAAATGAACCGTGACATCAGATCCCGTGGCATGGACGACAAATCGCATTACGACTCAGTCCTTAGTGATGAGCAAATCGCGTTGCGGTCCAGGAAGGAATTAAAAACCCTGACTGAGCACGAGAGCAAAAAAAGGGCACCGGATCCTGACACTGAAGGGTTTTTTGACCATACTTATGTCCCTGAAGCCCCAGCCAGCAAAGCATGCACAACGCATCAGCTCACCAGTGGCACGTCAATCATGCTTGGTCTGGAAAAGCCATACGCGTTGATTGCGCACATCACAAAAAAATCTTGGCTGGTCGAATATGCCCACCGCAGACAGTTGATGGATCTCAATAATTACACAGTACTCATCAACGGCGTTATAATCGGAATCTCACAGAACCCCGTGGGGGACTATTTGGATCTAATGGAAGACAAAATAAATCAAACCATAAACAATACACACTCTGTTGTCTTTGATCCTGACTCGCATGAAATATTTGTCTCCACGGAGTCCGGCAGACTTGGCACGCTGGTTATAGTGTTGGACGCTAATAATAAAATGCGCTTGACCGAAAATGACCTCAAAGCAAGCACCAAAGAAGAGTTCCAAGCATTAATGAAGACAAACAAACTCACTTGGATCACCACTTCCGAAATGGCGTCCGTGCGACTCACTTTTGATTTGGATCGACCAGGCCAGTTCTACATTCCGAACTTGTGGTCCATTTCAATGTCAAATAGCATGTACATTGCCCTCATTAGCAAGTCCGATGGGATCCGACGGTCAATTTCCGCCAACCAGAAAAAGAAAGTCATCTGCCTACCCAAAAACGGCTGGGAACGGAACCCAACCAAGAACCAATCAATGTTTTTGGCCTCCAACAGTCCAACATTCATTCCAAACATATCCAGAAAGCAAGTCGAAGGATCCATGACCACTTTGCTGGCATTTGGTTATGGAGTATCCGCTGGTGACGTCGAAGAGGACGCCAGTGAAATGAACAAACAATTCTGTGAGCTTGGTATTGGTCAGTGCAATCAATCGTCCACATTTAGGATCATGTTGAGCAAGTTGGAGTCATTCATAAATCCCAACATCAATGGGGTCGGCACCACCAACCAAAACCAAGAATACGGCCTCCTCAACGACTATGGCTGGCTCAATGAGGGCGAATACGTGAAACCCGGAGGAGTGTTGGCCGTGACCATTAATTCCATGAGTAACAACACGCGCCGCCATGTTTGGACCGAAGACCGCATTGGGTTGGTCGCATCGGTCAATTATGCAGTGCGCGGCGACCAAACACGGCTCCTGACCATTGTTGTGGAGTGCACATTGGAAATGGTGACCGGTGACAAAATTTGGGTCGGCAATGTCTGCAAATCCATAATCACCCAGAAACCACCCATAGAAATGCCCATGACCGAGGACGGGATGACAGTTGCCATAATGCATTCACCGCTGGGCGTGTTTAAGCGCTTCAACCTCGTGCCCTCAAACACAATGTGGCACCAAGGCCGAGAAGCAGCCCAAGCCACTAAAACCGGGACCAAAATGAAGTTCATGGTTGATTTATCTGACAAACCAGGGGACGACTTTGTGGAGAAGCTCCTGATGGAAATGAAATTCTTTGGCCACCGCACATTAATCAACCCAAGGACCGGCGTGGTGATTCGAAAGCAAATGCCCCTCGGTTTCATCAGCGTGGCCCGGCTAAACCACATTCCATCAAAAAAAGAGCACACCAAATCCGCCAATAGTTTGTACACGCCCATCAACCCCAAAACCCAACAGATCGTGGCCGGTAAGAGCTCAGGTGGGGGTTTCAGATTCGGCCATCTGGAGCGTCAAGCCATCCATGGCCTGGGCGACCAAGTCACCTTGGAAGAAGTGCTATACAAAAACAGCGATGGGCGCCAATACCCATTTTGCGCAACTTGCGGGTCGACGCTCGGCGTTAAATATGAATTCGTGCAGCGCATCAATGATTTTGCCCCATTCTGCTCAGGATGCGGCCCATACGGCAATGTGGGCAATTTTTCCACCGCCCACACATCCAACATTGCAACGGAATTTATGAACACTTTCAACATTCACCCACGCAAAGTCCGCCGATCGGCACCTCCAGTGACTTGGGCATCCCAAAAATAGGGTCGTGTGTTCTGCTGCGAAAAGAGAGGGGGTACGGTTGGAAAAAAAAATTTGCGTTTCGACAGATTGCATGTGCATATATATGTAAGTAGTGAATATAATAAACGGATGGAATTTTCACTCTGTTATACACTCTGCGTCCTGCGTAGCGTGAGATATTATTTTTTTCGGCCCTAGTAAGCATGTCTCTTCAAAGCCGTTGTGGTTCATGCGGATCTGACATCTCGCAATTCTTATACTATAAACTGACGATTAACAATCCACTTAAAGAGCACCCATTTAGGATCTGTTGTCAATTGAGCGTGACTAACTTCGTCAATTATCTGACTAACGCGGACATACGAACCGAGTTTTGGGCACCGTTGGATTCCCAAATTGTCAAAACATGGGAGACCGAGATGAGAAAAAAGTCAAGCCAGATCGCAAGCTTATGTCAGACCGAGAATTTATATCTGTGATGAACAACAACCCAGTCGTTGAAATGTTCGTGTGGACCACCAAGGAAGGCAACAAGTACTATAATGTGACGCTGAATGGCTCTTATGTGATACTAGAAATCAACCATGAGATTGACGTCATGATAAATGAGGTAAAGCAGGACGACAGCACTCCTGGGTTGGCATTTTCGATCACCAATGCGCTGCCGAAGGATCTTGCCGACGCGCTAATTTTGTATTCCAGATTGAAGTTTCAGGTGACCGATGCGTTCGTTGCCAATAACTGGAAAGCGAATGAGTTGCGGCTTTACCCAATGATCAAAGTGTTCACATTTGGCAAGGTCAAGGACGCCGATGGGGTGACGATGTGGGTTAAGCAGCCTGTGGAAAATATATACATCAATATCAAAATCGGCACAATTACCAAAACTGGCTCCAAATATGGTGCCACGGCATTTTATGATGTTCGCGAGCAGTATGATTGGAAAAAGTTGCCCAAATACCAACCCCCTTCCAAAACTTCAATGGACCGCGTCGAGGACAAAGCGGAGCATGCATTGCATTATAACAGCCATGCGGAAATCGTTGAAGCGTGGGGGCGGTCCGTCAAAGTCATCATCAATCTTAATCTGTTTACAGTGTACGTTAGCGCCCCCAATAAGATTTGCACCATGAAGTGCTCGGCGGAAGCCATTGGGGTGTTAAAATGCAATGCCATGCGGGACAACTCATTCATGAAAAATAAGATCTTGGCTCAAGTCAAGGCCAAAGTTGGCGATATTTTCAAACTGCCCAAGTAATTTTTTGTAGCAAGGTCCACACCACACCACGTAGTACAGAGTGAGAAATTCCATCCGCTCACCGTGTTCACTACTTACATATATATGCACATGCAATCTGTCGAAACGCGAAAAAAAAATTCTCAACACACCCCCTGTTTTTTTGCAAACACCCAACAGGTATCCTACAGGCCCATGCGCAAGAAAAATCCCGTTATGATGATGACGATTGACCCTCACATGTCGTCACCAAGCTCATCATTTTCATATTCTAGGCCCTGAATTTCCACGTCTTGGTCTTCGTCTAGATCGTCATTCACGCTATTCTCTGGCGCGATTTCATCAGTGTCGGTGATGTCCAGGTCTGGGTTATATGTGTTCTCGGTCAGTGACGCAGTTGTGGAATGTTTGTCCCAAGACCCACACGCCTGGTTTAGAACCGACACGCTTATTTTGTTGGTTATAATGTAACTGTTGATGGTGCCAAGTGATGATAGTTGGTCAATTTTTTTGTTGTTGGCCGATAGCTCCTTGGTCTTCATTATTATGCGCAGAATGCTCTTGAGCACCACAACCAGCAGATGCGGTTCGTATTTTGGCAGGTAGTTTTTGACACTCTGGATCACGCCACTGAGGGCCTCATTATTGCGTATGTGCGAGTATGGGTTCTCGTATTTAATGGTTTCTGGGGCCGTTGGTACGTCCACCACCACATCGAACAGTGCCGAACCGAATTGTTCAATGTATGTTTCATCAATGGTGGGATAACCGCATTGACTGCAGGTGGTGGATTTATGGGAGCCACCCAGAGGACATTCGTCGGCATATTTGATCAGTAGCATGCTTATTATGTGTTTGTTCCTCACGTCGAACTTATATTCGGAGTCGTCCTCTGACACATCCTGATACCTGATTTGGCAGAACCCACAGACGCCTTTTTTGTCCCAATTATGCGTCGGACAGTCAGCAGAGCCAATAATGTTCATGGTGCGTGGCGTGTGCTTTGTGGGGGCCTCATAGTCGTGCGGATTGATTTCAAGGTCGCGTTTTTGGTAAACTGGCGTCTCCGTGAGGTCCGTGGCAAATGTTTTGTTGATGCCTTCCTCGGATAGCCCAGTGCGGCGGCTAATGTATGAAAATATATTTAACGACTGCTGAACTTTGTCCAAATCATCTTTGCGGCGCTTGTACGCACTTTGGAACGCATTGCCAACGGTTTCGATGTTCTTCTTCTTAATTTCCATGATGCTCGCATATGAATCATGGAACATTTTGGGCAGAACTTGGTTTAGCACGACTTGGCTCATGCTAAAGAACTGGGTAATGGTTTGCTGCAGCGCCAAGTTAATCTCGCTCATTATCTGGTCTGGTTCCAATGTACGCAAGTCCTTACTCATCACATTCTTGCTAGTTTTTAGTTTGAGGGCGCCGGTGTCTTTTTCTTTGAGAACATAGACGCCAAACAGCAATATGTGGTAGATGGCCCCAATTTTGATATCGGTGTTCTTTTCGGCCTTGGACCCATTCACATATAACTGCATTATCACATTATGAATGTATTCAATGTAGCCCTCACTTATTATTTTGCCAAGCGGTGAGTGTGGCCCAAGAATTTGGGACAAACTGAAGATAGCAAACTGGTATATCTGGACCACGGCTGGATCATAATGGTCGCTGAGGTCAGATACATGGCCCGTGTCATCTGAGACGCGCATTTTTTCATTGCACTGTATGCAAAACAGACTCTCGTTGTATTTCTTGGTCCACAGCACGATTGGAATCTGCAAACGCTGCTTTTTTAGATGTGAGCATGCTACCCAGCCACCACAGAGATCGCAAAAGATGTCATCTTCACTCTGCTCATCCAAGTCGGACACGACGCGTTTTAGCTCGGACCAGTTCTGTAAATCTATTAGATTGTGCACGCAATTTTGCACGGCCATGTAATCAATGTACTCGGCCTGGTCCTCCGTTTCACCATCGGCGTCGAATTCTGGTGGGGGCCCACTGGTCACGGCTAGGCGCTTCAGCATGTCCACCGCTGGGTGGAACGTGGGCTCGTTGGTGCTTTTCAGGGACATTCTAACCACCTCGGCCTTTTTTTGTTGTGGGTAGGTCTGGCTGCCCATTATCCGCAGCAACGCGGCCTTCTGTAGCGGCTTCAACGATTGAATGGGCCAAGCGGCAGGCAAGTCACTAGGGGCGGACTTGGAATAGTCAAAGTCACCACGGCCATCGAACCCATCAAGGTATTTGTCATTGACTTGGTGCGGCACGTTGCCATCAGCGATAAATGGCTCGCCGCTGACGTCCATTGAGTTGATGGGCGTCATCTTTGGCAACATCTGCCTAGTTTTTTGGTATGTTTTTATGGGTCCATCATAAACATAATCGCCTACCGTGATGGAGCACTGCTTGCCACCGCTCGGGTTGGCCACAAACGTGTTTTTGGGTTGTTCATTGAAATAACGATTCAGAGTTGCCATCGCTCATTACAGAGTGAGAAATTACCTCCGTTCACCGTGTTCACTACTTACATATATATGCAACTACAATCTGTTGAAACGCGAATAAAAATTCTCAACCGTACCCCCTCTCTTGCGCTACGCAGGGCAGTGTGACGCTTGCTGTGTGACGGGGCGAATCTGCTTACTAACCAAAAAAATTAGACGACTTTGTAATTGAAAACGTCGTCCAAACCCAAATGTTCCATTAATAAAATGCTGCCACGGGTGATTTTGGGCCCAATGCCTTCTTCGCCCAAAATAATGCGGATGTTGTGGAGCGTGATGAGTTGGTCGTCAAATGGTACCGTGGGCAATGCAAGATTGTCATCAGGGACCCCATAGCGCTCTTTTTCAATGAACTCTTGGGCGGTCATTATGGTCACCTTAAATCCTATGTTGACACAGCTGTTCACTGGCAGTGCGAAGTATCGCATCTTGATGATCTCTATGGGGTCAAACTTGGCCCTGTTTTCGAAGAAACTGTTGGACATGTCATCTTGCACGACAAATTGCAACCCTTTGATTTTTTTCTGGGCCTTGGTCCATGTATTTTTATTGACGCTCTGACCTGGTCGGAAAAATGCCACGGAAAGGGATGCGGTCACTGGGATTGCAACATATGGGTCCTGTTGAATGGCGATTTCGAAGCCATCCTTGTCCAATCGGTCATGTGGGGCAACATTGAAGAAGTCGCAACAGTTGACGTAGTAATTCATGGTTGCCCGCTGAAAAAAAAACGCAAAGGTGTTTTAGGTTTGCATAAATCAATTAAGTTACGATGTCGCCGTTGACAATGGTGGTGTCATGCTCTGAACTAGTGATCAAC
>OZ036010.1:14441322-14528822 GCA_964035015.1 Corallium rubrum
CTTCACACATGCTTCAAAGACCTATAAATATTCTTTTTTTCGTACGAAACAAGCTTTTGTTTATAGGATGCCGTGAAGAGTTCAAGTTCTAGCGGGCAACAATTGAAAACTTATTGACCGAGCAGGCAATAAGTTCTCAATTATTGTCCGCTCGGTAGACATTGAAATTTAGCTAAGGTCCTGTGACCACAAACTAACCAATGACAGTCATTGTTGCATCCAGTGAAACTCTAGCTATATAACAAATATATATATGTTTATGTTATCACGGACATGTGCACAGCCTGCAGTGCAAACGTACGAAAATGCTCAAATTCTGCACTCTGGTGAAGGGTTCGCTCTAAACATTAGCATTTCAATGCTCTACAGTATTTGAATTTTCCCTTTTTTTAAATGTATTTTGTGGACATACAACTTTGGTACCATCATCAATTTTACTTGTGAAGGGACAGTTTTTATTTTGAATGCAATCTTTATTTACTGTTATCTTTATTTACTGTTATCTTATGGTTCGCAGGCACACAGATGGGAATCACAAGCTGATTGAGCCTTACAGGTTTATTATCCACGGAGGAATAGATGGTTTCTCCCGACTCCTTACATTCTTGAAAGCATCTACTAATAACAGGGCCACAACAGTGCTTTCTTCCTTTGAAGAAGCAGTTGTAAAGTACAACCTCCCTTCTCGAGTCCGTTGTGACCTTGGACTGGAGAATTTAGGAGTTGGGAGATACATGCTTGAAAGGAGAGGGCTTAATAGAGGAAGTGTCATTACTGGCACTTCTGTCCATAACCAAAGAATTGAACGTCTATGGAGAGATGTTAACCGAATTATTGTATCCCGGTTCCTCAACATCTTATATCTAGAAGGGCAGGGATTACTGGATACCACAAATGAAATACATCTTTTCTGTTTACATCTTGTATACCTGGACATGCTGAATGAAGCCCTGGACAAATTCACTGGTGAGTGGAACAACCATCCTGTATCTACAGAAACTAATTTCTCGCCTGAGCAGTTGTGGGTGAGAGGTATGGTCACCTTACAGCATTCAAATTATTCTGCTGTTCAAGATGTTGTAGATGCTTCAATGGAAGTCAGAAATTATGGGGTAGATGAAGAAGGTCCTGTCCCACATGTGGAGGAGGAATCAAGTATCGAAGTACCACAGTCGACCTTAACATTGAATGATGATCAGTTGCTTCTTGTGAGCAATGTCGTCAATGATTTACGTGGCAATTCCGAAAACGGTATAATTCCTTATATTGTGGCTGTGGACATGGTTAATTTATTTGTAAATCTAGTACAATAGACTTTCATGGGTCAACATACAGTTACAAGTGACCTTTGATTTTCACATTACCGGTAATAACTGCAATCATTTATCTTAGTCAATAATAGACATTTATTAACAATATCAAATATGTAATGACAGCAACAGATGCCTGTTGTGTCTACATGTATAACTAATAAACCCGTTTACAAATTACAAGTCAATATACGGCATCTCTATTTAACGGAATCAACGGAATCGACGGAATCAACGGAATCAACGGAATCTGCCGGAAATTTGGTTAATCGCTTACTAACAAACGGTTAATAAAATACATTTATTTACATTTATTAGCCGAGACTGAAACTGGTCTGTCATCGATACTTTAAATAAGGTTATTGGATTAGACATATTACGTACATATATACGCGTAATTGTTGAAAGAGATTTTATATTTTTGATTGCGCAAGTATACGTGTCTCATTTCAAATTTACTAAGTGTTAAGTCGGACACAACGGGTTGATTAACAGAAAAAGATTTTCGATTTTTAATTAAGGATCATAGCAAAACCACCTTTTGAAGCTTGGTTAAATCTAAAAAGACAGATGTAAATACAAAAGTCAGGGGTCTTCATTTATAAAGATATAAATGCACAAGTGCTCTGTCTGTTGAACTCATTCACGGGTATTCTTATTAAGACGATTACATTTAGCGTTTTGCGCGCGTAGAAGGTACTATTGCAGCATCATGATTGCACAAATGCAACAAATAAATTGTTGATTGAGTTACTACGGATATGTCTTCCATAGTACGGACACAGACAAATGATAGTTATATTGGATTTTAACCATACAATTGCCTAAGTGAACTAATGCTCGAAGCTTCAACATATACGAATTTGATCATATTAAACATTCACGCATGTTTTTGACTATGCTATAAAACCCAAGTTTGAAAATATTGTGCAAGTTTTTAAAATATAAATCCTATACCCTAATCCCCTAGAAAATAAAGGCATGTAAGAAAGACGGCAGGAGTTTGGGTTTTGGTCGATTGTCGAGGGTAACAAGTTGGGGGTCGTAAAATACGCTAAAATTTATCTCCTAGCGGCATAAATAATATTTTGGCGGAAGATATATATGTTTTGGACATTTCATGCGCGCGGCAAAAGGTGTTTACTCGGCACTAATGACAGGAAATATTTAGTAAATTTGTCTACAAAAATCCTGCCCAAGACTTTTACTGGTAACCTATTAGCCATACTTTTCGCATTCTTACTAGGCCAAACGTAATGTACATTAGATTTCGACGTGGGAAACAGGTCGTAAATTAGCCTTTCCGAAGTTCATAGGAAGTCTGGTGCCGAACTCGCCCCAATGGAATTGTGGGGCTGAATTTGGGACGAAACGAAAAAATCGGAAATTGCATAACAAAATATATTTTTTAATGGGGAAGTTCAATTGTTGTGTGCTAAACTGTGCCAATACCTGGCGAAATTCCCCTGAACTGAAGTTCCACAGTCTTCCAAGAGACCCTAAAGTACTTGCTGAGTATAAAAGACGAATACGAAATGATAATCTCAAGGACATTTCACCGAATACCAAGATATGTGGTAAACACTTTCCCGGAGGGGAAAGGGTATGTCGAACTCAACTTCCAACTATTTTCCCCTGGTCAAAGCCTGTCAAACGACGCCGTGAAATTATTAAACACGAGTTGCCGTCGAGATCCAAAACATGCAAGACCAAGACTAGCTTTTCGATAACGATGGATCACACAGACGCGTGTACAAACAGTAGTGACGCTGAAAACGTAGTCGTAGTCGACGACATTCTTGCTGAAAGCAATGACAATGTTATAAACAAGGAAAACATGGATGGGACGGAAGTGAATGGCGTTCATGATGCATGTAAGCAGGAGGCTGAAATACTGAAGGAAAAGGTAAACTTCTTACAAATTCAATTTGATAAATTGAAGTATAAACTTGAACATGAACCTAAATTTGATATTGATGTTCATAAAGACTGTGATGATGAGATTGATGACATATCATTTTTTACTGGATTTCCAAATTATTCCTCAATGGTTATGTGCTTCGACATGCTAAAAGAAAAAGCTGCCAACCTAAGTTATGGTGGTCGTCGCAGATTGAACTTTGACGGGAGAAAATGTGGTACCAAGCGAAAACTATCATTATGGCAACAATTTACACTTGTTCTTTTAAGACTAAGGCTTGGACTTCTTGAAAGGGATCTAGCAGAGAGGTTTCGCTTATCTGTGTCTACAGTTTCTGAAGTTTTTCGAACATGGATAAGATTCATGAAGTGCGAATTACAGCCACTGTGTATTGTGTGGCCAAGCAAGGAACAACTGAAATGTTATATGCCCCCTGTATTTAAAGAACTGTATCCTGAGTTAGTTAGCATCATAGATTGCACAGAGATCAAAATGGAATCTCCGTCAAGTCTTGACAAACAGTCTGTTTGTTATTCAAGCTATAAGGCACATACAACAATGAAAGCACTTATTGGAATAACTCCAAATGGCGTTGTATCATTTGCTAGCGAACTGTATTGTGGATCAATAAGTGACCCAGATATTGTCGAGAAGTCAGGATTTTTTAGTCACATACACAAAGGAGATTTTATCATGGCAGACAAGGGATTTTTAATCCAGGACCAGCTGGCTGCTATTGGTGCCCATTTAGTCATGCCTAATTTCCTAAGTGACAAGTGTCAATTTACAAAAACAGAAACTAACCATAACAAGAAAGTGGCCAGCTTGCGAATACATGTTGAACGTTACATGGAACGCTTAAAAAATTGGCACTATTTTGATCGAGTCATCCCTATTACTACTTCTAGTATTGCTTCTCATGCATGGATTGTTATTGCATGCTTGTCAAACTTCAGGCCTCCAATGATCACATAAACATGAAAGAAGTAACATACAGTATAGCTTATTGAGTTGGAAGGATGGTGCAAACTCCTCTTATTTACTTTTGCATACAAATAGGACAACTGTTGTAATAATGTGTACTGATATTTTTCTTAAAAATATCCATAGTTAACCACACGGATGGAAATTTGCCCTACTTTGATATTTTACTCTGTCTAACACCAAATGATTTTACTTGTCAGTGTTAGGCTACTGCCAATTTTAAATGTTGATTAACCATTATGGCCATTAACTGGAAGTACTCTTCCACTAACAAGTAAAATCCATGTGCCCCACCTTTTTTTCATGGCCAACCCCCCTAATTCCATTAGCCCCCCCCCCTGATGAAAAATGAACTGAGGCCCACAGACAGATAAACAGATTACAGACAGATAAACAGATTACATACCATGTTTGCACAATTGCACTACAATAACCTTTATATTTACTCCTCATGATCAAACCTAGCATAATTACATACAGTATTTACATTTACTGTTGGAAAAGGTATGACCTTATTCCAACGTGGCTCATTGTAAAGTACCCTGGGATACACTAACTCACGGAAAATGTTAGTGAAATAGAACTTCTCAAGTTGTGTAATCACATTGTTCCCAAAAAACATTATTGAATTTAACTATTTCAGAGTGCAGCCAGATACCATTTGATATAACAAAATGACATGCTATGTAATTACTACAAAAAAGTTGTTGTTGCATTTGATAATAGTACTTATGATTACTATTTATTTGAATGTTGGCTCCATCTTTCTTGTAGATCCCTAGTCTGCAGAGGGTATCCTCCATTGATTCACCTTCTTTAGAAGCTACATATTTTACTTCAATCAAATTTCCCTTTTCAGTGATTCCATCAGGACTGGCACCTAAGTAGGGGTGACTTTCAGATATAAAAAATCCACACCTTTTTACAGTGTTTTCTGTTTCTTTACTAAACCACTCAATAATATTTGCTTCCATTTCAATCCCCTTCCTCATGTGACATGTTTGAACCCTTGGTTTGTACATCAGTATTTCAGATATTGCCTTTGTTGGGCTTGTGTTTTCTTTCAAAAGACATCTTTTTGTCTGTGATGCTGTTATTCTGGGCTTACGCACATTGTACCACAGCATACAATTATGTTGATCCCTGGTTTTACTCTCAATTGTATCACAATTGTTGGATGAATCAAACAGGCGTTTCTTGACTCGCTCAGCCTTAGCAGAGATTTCATCCAATGACATTGGATTTGGCCTGTCCGGTGAGGTCAGTTTCCACATATATTCATCAGGGTGCTGCACATTTCCTACAACAACCTGTGGTTCAGCTGCATCAGCACAATTAATAGTATCTTTGGGAAGATCATGAGGCAATATTAAACTTAGACCCATTGGCTTGCCAGTCTTTTTCTCAACCTCTTTCACTTTGTTATAGAAAGCATTCAAGTCACTACTTGTAGTACTTCTTTGGTGGGGAGCTCGAACGTCACCATATTCCTTTGCAAAATGTTTAGTTACCTTGCCATATTCATGTTTTTGAAATTTCACAGACTGAACTGGTTGTGGTTCTAGCTTGCGTTTTCTACTAGGAACATTCCATTTGCAAGGCTTTGATGTGCAAGGTATGTTTTCTGGTGTTCTGCTTTGTACCTTAGCAGCCACCATACCATTCTCTGTAGCAGTTTTGTCTTCTAATGCGAACAAAGTTGCAGCAAGATGGTTACAGCGACCATCCACCCCTGCTGGACAGCAACAGAAGGCATTAGAAATATCACCATTTGACCCAAGGATAATTTTAACTGTGTAGATTTTACCTTTTTTCATTGATGGAAGTACTTTACTTAAAACATAATGTTTATGCTGTTCCTTTTTTGAGAAAATCTGAAAAACATGACCAGATTTATAAAAGTTATACCCCTTCACTATAGGCTTTTCTGTGGACAGTTGCTTTTTCAATTCCACGTCATCTATTAAATACTTCCAAATGTTGCGATAAGATATTCTTGGGAGATTGGTTGTCCCACATTCGAACCCAGTGGAAGGAAAATTTTCATTCACTTCAGGGTGAATTTCTTCGGCCAGGCCAAGCTCTAGTCTTTTCTTTGCCAAATTTACACCATCATCTGGATCAACTATATTTTTGTCCAGCCCATTATTTATGTAATCATTGACCCTGTATTTTTAAAGAAAACAGCTTTTATCAACTTATGAATAATTTCTTTAACTTTAAGTATATTATTTCAATGACTTCAATATAACAATATTCCTGGTTTTACGCCAACAATTAAATATATTTTGCCTTATTTGGAAAAGATTAAGCTGCTACATCGTATATACACATGAGCAAATTATGAAACTTGAATACATGATCGTCAGGTCGAAAAACATTAAAATTAAGTGCACAAACCTTTGCACTAAATCTTGTCGCTTTCCCTTGACTTTCGCACCACGACACAATAACCACCGCTTTAATACCGCAACTGTGCATTGTTCAACCGGTTTTTGAAGTTTTGCACCAGGTATATCTGTCTCTTCAAGTTTAAAACCGTCTGAATTTGAGTCCATCTGTATTTTTTATATAACTTTATTTACTTTTTATAAAAGTTCGTCCCAAATTCAGCCCCACAATTCCATTGGGGCGAGTTCGGCACCAGACTTCCTATGAACTTCGGAAAGAGGAATTGTAATTATATACATTCTTAATAGACCTTTTCGATAATTACGTCACGCTGCATGAAAACGAGGCTCCCAGGCCAAATTTTCACAAGTTTGATTATCGTAGTAACCTGCCATATTTGTTTATGGAAGAAGATGGTTAATAACGTCCAAACTATATAAGGTAGAAATACATCGTGTACGTATGTTGTTAGGCATTTCTTAAGCTTTCATTTGATGTATATTTTAAGTTTCTGTGTTGTGTGTAACTTTTTAAAATGTCCAAAATGTTCGCACCATTGCTCGTCAAATAATAATAATGAAGTCCCACAACTGTTGTAGAATTTCGGATATTGTTTTTAAAATACATAACGCACAACTTTGAAACATATATCAAACAGAAGATACTGTAAAATCCTATTTGCGGTAGAACTTTCAAGTTTTTAGTTTAAGAGAAAGTATTTTAAAACTGATGGGAAAACGTACTATTATCTTGGTCTGAGTTGTAAACAAAACAAACTTAACAATTCATCCATCAGACCAAGTAACATTAATTTTTCTCATTTTTTAAATACTTCCCCTTAAGCTAGAAACTTGAAATTCTACCACAAATAGCATTTTACAGTATCTTCTGTTTGATATATGTTTCAAAGTTGTGCGTTATGTATTTTAAAAACAATATCCGAAATTCTACAACAGTTGTGGGACTTCATTATATGTTAAATATTTTAAAAACGGTATTCGAAATTCTACAACAGTTGTGAGAAATCCATATCATATTTATTACTTGACGAGCAATGGTGCGAACATTTTGGACATTTTAAAAAGTTACACACAACACAGAAACTTAAAATATACATCAAATGAAAGCTTATGAAATGCCTAACAACATACGTACACGATGTATTTCTACCATATATAGCCATCTTCTTCCATAAACAGATATGACGGACTTACTATGATAATCAAAATTGTGAAACTTTTGCCTGGGAGCCTCGTTTTCATGAAGCGTGACGTAATTATCGAAAAGGTGTATTAGCCACCTGCTAGTTTTAACCCTTTCATGCGCACTGTTGTTGTGGAACAACTTCATCGTTTTTACTCTAACGTCGGACGATTTTCCTCGTCAAGGGGAGCCGTCTTGGAAAGCCATACATGCAGGAAAGGTTGAATTGGACCTTCTTGAGAAGTTTGCCAGAACATTGAACTGATTGAAGCATCATGCACTTTCGTAAATGCCGCGACAAGAGTTTTTTACTTGAAACAAAAAATAACTAATTCATATTTATTATATTTCAAAAATAATTTTAGTGTAATTCACGACCCTTGACCTAAACCCGAACTCTTCCTGGAGCAATGGTGAAAGAAATCAAGAATTTTACTTGTCAGTTTTTAATCCACTTGAGCCTTAACTCTCTGATTTAAGTGATATTGTGAAATATTTATCAGTAGGAATTTTGCAAACGTTTACTAACTAAAGTGAGTTTGGATTTTGGTCGAGGGTCGAGTGTCGAGGGTTGCAAGTCGAGGGTCGAGGGTAGTTGATCGACGTATAGGCTAGACAAAAACAATTGCGGCGGAAGATATATATTTTTTGGACATTCGATACGCACTCGGCAAGGTGTTTTACTGACAGGAATATTTGGTAAATTTGTCTAGAAAACTGGTAACCTATTAGCCATGTTTTCGCATTTTTATTTGTGTATTATCTTCATGTATTCCGATCCTTTACCATTTCGCAAGCGGTATGAGCAACTCAAGGGACGAATAGAAGCAAACCTTCCGCGCTATTTTTGTATAAAATCAACAGAGAGTTGCCTGCGGAGGAGGCTTATATTAAATGTACATTAGATTTTGGAAACAGGTCGTAAATCGTAATCATACAAATTCGTGGTTTATGAAACAACTTTACTCGTCCGGAAAAAGACGTCTTCGAAAGTCATGCAGGAAAAGTTGAATCAGACCGTCTTCACAAGTCTTCCAAAGCATTGAAACATCATCCACTTTGCGTAAATGCCGCGGCAAGAGTTTTTTTACTTGAAACACAAAAAAAGTTAATTCATAATATTATATATTTCAAAAATATTTTTAGCATATTTTACGACCCTCGACCAACTACCCTCGACCCTCGACTAGCAACCCTCGACACTCGACCCTTGACCATAACCCAAACTCAACTAAAGTTGGTCTGTTCGAAAATAAAGTTTGATTTTAAACTGCGATACTTCTAACGTGCCGTGCGAAACTTGACTTCGGCCCAGACGAATTCGTACCCGCGGACTTTTCTCCAGCCTTACTAATAAATGGCGGTGCATGCGTATTAACTTAAGGTTACATTATATGATAGAATCTTAATATTTCACCAAACCTTTAAGGCATGAGATATTGGCGGTTCTGGTTTCACTCAGAAGCTCCCAAAACATCATATTACTCATCTCACTCAAATAAATGATGAAAGAACAATACCGTGTTCGCACTTTTTGACAGGTATTGTATATAAGCAGGGTAAAAACGATAGAAGAGTTGTATATTATTGGGAAAATATTGCACTAACTCTAAAATGCGAACACGGTTGTACTCCTTCCCAGCTAACAAATTTACGTTGTGACAACGTTGTAACAACGTTAGGCTTTCGTTGTGACAACGTTGCGTGTTAACGTTGTGGCAACGAAAATTTGTAGACAGCAGGCAACGTTGTGACAACGTTATAAATTACGAAACAGCAACGTTTTGACAACGTTCTGACAACGTTTTATCAGCAACGTTGTGACAACGTTAAACAGTGACCTTTCGACAACGTTTTCACAAATGCTTTCATATTGATTGAATTTGCGTTCTTAATTTAGACCGTTTTCATATTACATATAGCATAGGCCTATATACCTAATTGTATGATTAATTAATTTGCTTAGTTTCAGTCATTAAAATTTAACAACTGAACACGCCATGTTATTGATTTTGCCTGTTCGTTCACGACTCGATCGTGAAGGAAGAAAAAATATTTGCAAAATACAGGAAATACGTACGTACAGCACTTATATCAAACCATGTGTTTGCGAAAACGAGCTTACCCTGCACTCCAAACACACACGAAACAAAAACTGAAGAACAGTCAATAAACGAAAATAGGATATACCTCATATACGAACAGTGGTCATCACAGAGCTTAATTCAAACGATTAATAATATCCCGTATTATTGCGAAGTTCAGATATCGTAGAATATCAGATATCGTAACTTATCCTCCTAAAATTAAACGTTTATGTGAAATCGAACGTAACATGGCGAGATCTCGAGTGACTAACACAGCATATTGCTATATCGCTGTGTTGTTTTGATAAGTCTGAATACGATTACTGTATTAGATTGGATTACAATTATCGCGCGATCGCCTTTTGAGTTATGTTTTTATGTTGCATTTTTACTTTTTTGTTGCTATGGCTACGCACGGCCTCGAGGTGGTAAGGCGCTGAAAGAAAGCGAAAGGACTACAGTGTTTTACCTTGACACTTTTACAGAATGTATTGTTATTTTAATAAAGTTGTTACGAGTTAAAACCTGTCCACACTGCATACCAGTACAGTAAAACACTAGTAATCGAATGGATCGCTTTGGATTGTGAAGAAGCTGATTGAATTATCGAAGAAGTTTTGTCAGAGCCAAGACTTGATAAATATAACATCGCTTGAAGACAATTCCAGAACCCAGTCAACAATGAGTGTTGAAGACAAAAAGCAAGAAAGAAGCAAGGCCAAGATGGCAGTTACAGTTTCTTCCAGACGCCTGATCGGTGCAGCCAACCGAGATGCTGACTACGAGATCATGAAAAGTTTGATGATCGAACTTGAAAAGGTATTTGATGACTTTTGTAATGTGAACGAAGAGTTCGAAATCCTTGTATCTGACGTTCGAAACGCGGAACACCTTGTAGTAAATGGGGAAGACATTAAAACCTACAGGGAAAGTGTGAATCAAAGTTATCAGGAAGCTAGGAATGTGTTTTTGCAAATGAAGGCAACAAACCAACAAATTCTAAAAGACAAAGCAGCTGGACCAGTCAGAGCTGCTCTCAAGAAAGATTTCTGTAGAATACATGAACTAATCACAGTAATTGACAAGAACTTTGAATTCGAGAATCTCAATTCACAAGCCTTACAGTTAGACAAGAATGATTTGCAATCAATTTTGAACGTTATTTGTGATAACATGACGAAGCTTGGCTCTATTGAAACCTCAGAGAAAGACATCCATTTACAGAAGGAAGTAGATGCTATTGTGGGAATGGTTTATAATAGAATCAGGAGGATAAACATTTATTTACATGGACACCAAGCCCCAACCAAGTCCACAGCTTTGCCATCACAGGGTGAGTCTCATTCTACTTTTGACAGTACTACATTGCATGCAACTCCTATATCAGTGGCCCCTGAGATATCAGTGAACGATTCATCCCCAACCAATATGGTGCAACCAGTGGTAAGCTCCATGTCCCCAAGTGTCACAGAAACCACCACCTTTTCTCCACAGTTACCACACCCACTACAAGCACCAGTTTAATGGGACAGCAACCCTTGATGTCTACAGACATTAATGCTAGTGTAAGATTACCCAGTCCAAATTCTATGATTCATTTGAAGAAAATGACTTTACCTACATTTTCGGGTCTAAGAAAAGATTGGCCAGAATTCAAGGCAGTATGGAAGTCGGTAGCTGAAACAGCATATGGTAATAAAACAGCTCTAGCACATGAACTGAAAAGGTCTGTGAAAGGAGAAGCCAAACTTCGCATTAGATCAGTTTATGTCACGAAGCCAGAAGCCTATGATATTATGTGGGAGAAGTTGGAGAGTCACTATGAAGATGCCAGTGCCAGTGTCCAAGCCGCTTTAGAGGACCTTCACAAGCTGAGACCTGTGAAAGAAGAAGATTACAAAGCTCTGGTTGAGCTAGTTGATGAAGTAGAGTCAGCCTACAGTCAGTTGGAGGAGCTGAAACAGTTGAACACTCTGACCATGAGAGATGTGGATTTCATCAGTGAATTGTTACCTTGCCATTTGAAAGTTGACTGGCGACGCAAGTATCGTGACATGTCATCAGCTGAGAAAATCCAGCCTTTTGGTCCTTTTATGAAGTTCCTTGAGTGTGAGCGTGCAGCAGTGGCCCGCCTGGCTGAGAATCAGTCCCCTAAGAAGAGGATTAATGAGTTTGATAGAAGTGAGCGGAGGAAACAACAGAGCCACCATGCTGAAAGTGGTCGACAACCTCAGCAGAGAAGGTATTATAAGTGTGCCTTTCCATCTCATAGGAAGGATACAATAAACCACACCACAGCAATGCAAAGAGTTTCAAAAGTTGCCTGTCAGTGGAAAGCAAGGGAAGTATGAGCTATTGAAACAAGTGAATGCTTGTTTCACATGTTTTGGTGATCACAGGAAACAGAATTGCCCGAAAAAAGTGCCATGTTCTTCATGTGGAAGCGAACAACACCATTCTTTACTGTGCAAGCCAAAGATACTGAAGAAAAAGCTGAATCTCCTGAAGAAAAGACGAAATCTCCCAGTGATGAAAATAAAGAAACAAAGTCTCATGCTTCACAAATTGATTCCCTGGCTTTATATCCTATTCATCAAGCTATAGTTGCTGACAGTGGCAAGAAGGTTTCTGTCTTCTGTGATGGAGGTTCAAATGCCAGTTACATCACCCATCGAGCAGCGGACAGAATTAAAGCAAAGAAACTGAAACAACTTGCTCTTGATGTAACAACAATGGGAAATGTTGAAAAAACCTATGATACCTGGCAATATGAATTTTCAATCAGGACGAGTAATGGCAAGAAGGTGACCATTAACGCCTTTGGTATGGATCGAATTACAGGCCCAGTGAGTAAGCTGGACTCTAGTGTCCTAGTGAAGCTATTCCCTGATTATGATCCTGAAAGTCTTCAGAGAAAGTCAACACATGTGGATGTTCTACTTGGATGTGATTACTTTGGTCTCCATCCAAAACAAGAAGAAGCCAAATGTGGTGACAACTTGAGCATCATGAGTGGTGCATTGGGGATTTGTCTTCAAGGTGCCCACCCTGACCTGACCGAGGGAACAAGGTACGATGCCAACCTCGTAAAGACAATACACGACGTCAACGCCAAGGCTGAAACATACAAGATTCGCCTAGATTCACATCCTGAGCTTCAGCCGGATTCTGGTCGACATGCTAAGCTTATCGATGGTACAGGAGGACTAAAAGGACTCCAGTGTTCTGCAAATACAGCTCGTTCCTTTGGTAACAGAAGAGAAGAAAACCAAGTTGAAAATTTCATCTGCGGAGAAGAACTTGGTACAGAAACCTCCCCACGTTGTGGTGGATGCCGTTGCAACAAATGCCCTACCGTTGGTCATAGTTACTCTTTCAAAGAACAGCAAGAGTTAAAGATGATTCAAGAGAATCTTGAGTACGATGAGCTGAACCAGTATTGGAAAACTAGCTATCCGTGGCTTGTGGATCCACATAGCTTACCTGACAATTATAACACTGCGCTTGCTACCCTAGAAAGAACGGAACGTACTCTTGACAAGGATAGTCAATGGGCGGAAACATACAAAGAGCAAATGAATGATATGGTAGATCGTGGTGTAGCACGCAAGTTGTTTCCTCAAGAGTTACAAGAGTGGAAAGGTCCAGTGTTCTATATCTCTCACCTGGCAGTCGTTAATCCTCGTTCTCACTCCACGCCTGTAAGGATAGTATTCAATTCCAGCCAGATGCACAAAGGATTATCGTTGAATGCCTGTCTAGCGAAAGGCCCAGATTCCTACATGAACAATCTGATTGGAATCCTGTTGCGCTGGAGAGAAGAAAGAGTAGCCCTAGTCGGAGATATCCGCAAGATGTTCAACGCGATTCGCCTAAAGAGTTTGGAGCAGCATTGCCACCGTTTCCTATGGCGTGACCTAGAAACACATCGCTCGCCAGATGTATACATGATACAACGCGTCAACATGGGTGACACACCAGCTCCTGCCATCAGCACCGAAGCCGTATACAAGACAGCAGATTTGTTCAAAGAAGATAGTCCACAAGCAGCCAATCTCTTAAAGAAGTCCAGCTACGTTGACGACTTGATTGACTCGCTCCCAAGTAAGACCGACGCACTGAAGATCGCTGAAGAAGCAGAGAATATGCTCACCAAAGGAGGATTTTCCATCAAATGTTGGCAGTTTAGTGGTGAATCAAGACCTCGCGTAAACCAAGAGTTATGCAAGACGGGTGTAACCAAGGAGAGTGTGGAGAAATCGGACCGAGGACTCTTGATGTTGAAACCATCTGATGAAAATCTTCGTGTTCTTGGACTTGAATGGAATCCACAGAGCGACACTATTATCTTTGAAGTAACCTTGAACTTTAGTAGAAAGAAACGCGGAGTACGTACTGGCCCAAACCTGGTAGAAGCTGACATACCTCAAGCACTGCCTGATGTATTGACAAGACGAATCATACTTGAGCAAGTGATGAGGATTTACGATCCTCTTGGTCTGGTGTGCCCCTTTACTTTGCTAGCAAAGATATATTTGCGGGAAACCTGGTCTCGCAAACTTGACTGGGACGATCAACTTCCAGCTGATCTCTGCACCAAGTGGGTCTACTTCTTTACTGCTCTTTTCAAGCTTCAGCAGCTATGCCTGGAACAATGCCCACGACCTGATGATGCTATTGGCCGGCCATGGTTGGTGATTCTTAGCGATGGAAGTGACCTGGCATATGGTTTTACTGCTTATATCAGATGGCAGTTGAAAGATGACAGTTACTGGTGTCGATTGATTATGGCAAAGTGTAGAATTGCCCCAGTAAACAAGCTGTCTACCCCTCAGATGGAGCTGAATGCCGCCGTATTGTCCAAAAGAGGGAGGAAAGTCATCGAAGCAGAAATGAGGTTCGACTTTGAGAAGGTCCTACAAATCGTGGACTCAGAAACTGTCCTGAGCATGATCAACAAGACAAGCACCCGGTTCAAAGTATACGAGGGAGTGCGAATTGGAGAAATTCAAGCAGCCACGAGTGGAGATATGTCCTGTTGGGCGTGGATATCCGGTCATCATATCACGGCAGATTGGCTAACTCGTGGCCGCGCACCGGAGGAGCTGAACAACGATTCACATTGGTGGAAGGGCCATCCCATTCTGTATCAACCTATTAGCGACTGGGGATTAAAGTTTGGTCTGCAGAAAGAGGAGTCACTTCCCGGAGAGAAGAAAGTTCGCAATACTGCAACGACTAGCGTCAGCTCTCCCCTGATTGATTACAAGAAATTCAGCAACATCAACAAGATTATTTGGATCGTGGCACGACTCCAGAGCATTGCCAAAAGGAAAAGTTTTCGCGGCGGATGTACCATGTCCATCTCAGCTCAGCAGCTGCGAGATGCCGAGAACTTTGTTGTGAAGGATGTTCAGAAGTTGCTACAAAACGAGGTAACAAAAACTGACCATAAAGGCCGACTGGGTGGACGTTACGCTAGCCTGAACCCAATCCTGAATGAAAACGGCTTTTGGGTAGTCGGACAACGCCTGAAGAGCAACAACCCGATGACACTCGATTCGTCCCTGCAGAAGCTGTTGCCAACCCGTCATCATGTTACACGACTCCTGATGAAACGCGCTCATGAAAGGGGACATAGAGGACGCGACGCAACGTTAGCCCGTTTCAGACAACTCTACTGGGTTTCCCAAGGAAGCAAGCTAGCGCAGTCCGTTAAATGTAAGTGTCAAATGTGCAAACTTCGTGAAGCAGAGTTCCAGCAGCAAGAAATGGGACGGTTGCCAGAAACGCGATTAAGGCCAGCTCCTGCCTTTAACCATGTGATGCTGGACTTGTTTGGGCCATATACAGTGCGAGGAGAAGTGCAGAAACGAACAAGTGGCAAAGCATACGGGGTAATCTTCACAGATTTGGTCATGAGGGCAGTGCACATCGAAGCCGTATATGGATACGACACCAGCTCGTTTCTTATGGCTCTAAGCAGATTTGCTAGCATTCGTGGATGGCCAGAAATTGTGTACAGCGATCCTGGATCTCAGTTAGCTGGAGCGGAAAGAGAACTTAAGGAAGCTTGGAAGAACATTGACCGAAGATCCTTGCACAGAAATGGAGTAGAGAATGGCTTAACCTGGGTGTTTGGTCCTGCAGATAGTCCTTGGTATCAAGGAGCGGTCGAGTCTTTGGTGAAAAGTGCCAAACGAGCTATTCACTTTGCGGTAAACAATCAACGTCTTACGGTACCAGAATTCCTTACAGTGTGCAGTGAAGCTTCGAACCTGCTGAATGAGAGGCCTATTGGCACGCTCCCAAGCACAGATTCTGAGCTGAACATTCTTACCCCTAACAGTCTGCTGTTAGGACGGGCAACTGCTAAGAATCCTGGCGGATGGCAACCTTACAGTCGCAACGCAAAAACTCGATATCATATCGTTCAAACAGTCGTCGATGAATTTTGGAAAAGGTGGACTGAGCTGTATGCTCCTTCCTTGGTAGTACGTCGCAAGTGGAACACATCAAATCGTAATCTGTGTCCGGGTGATGTCGTGATAGTTGCCGACAAGAACACAAAGAGAGGAGAGTATCAAATGGGATTAATCAAGGAAGTATTTCCTAGTCGAGATGGCAAAGTACGTCGCGTATCGGTGATGTATAAGAACTTCCAAGCGGGAGAGAAAGCGCAAGAGTACAAAGGAGTTCGAGAAGCAGTTGTCGTGACTCGAAGTGCCCAGCGCCTAGCTTTATTAGTACCGGTCAATTATGATTCGAAGGAAGATGATTCAGACTAGGAATCATGCAGAAGAAGAAGCTGCCTAAACCCGGCAAGACTGACAATTTAAACGAGATGTTAACTAACACTGCTAAATATTATTGTTGTAATTTGGTATAGACGCGATCGCATCGACCCCTATCCTCCTGGTGTATTAGATTGGATTACAATTATCGCGCGATCGCCTTTTGAGTTATGTTTTTATGTTGCATTTTTACTTTTTTGTTGCTATGGCTACGCACGGCCTCGAGGTGGTAAGGCGCTGAAATTAAGCGAAAGGACTACAGTGTTTTACCTTGACACTTTTACAGAATGTATTGTTATTTTAATAAAGTTGTTACGAGTTAAAACCTGTCCACACTGCATACCAGTACAATTACATCATTCCCATCGATGTTTAAACTACGTTGCCACAACGTTAAACAAACGTCAGAATATAACGTTGTATTGCTACATTGACAGAACGTTTCCACAACGTTGTACGAAGGTCAGGATATAACGTTGTATTTCAGTGTTGGTGTAACGTTGCACCAACGTCGTATGAACGTCAGGATATAACGTTGTATTACAATGTAAGTAGAACGTTGCCACAACGTTGCACGAACGTCATGATATAACGTTGTATTGTTACGTTGGTTTAACGTTGCCACAACGTTGTGACAATGTCGCAATATAACATTGTATTTCAACGTCGCCACAACGTCGCTACAACGTTACGACATTGCCGATTATTCACCAAACGTTGTGGAAAGGTTATCTAAACGTTAGGTCGGACCTAACCAAACTACAACTTTCTAGCAACGTTGTGACAACGTTGTGTGTTAGCTGGTTACTGTTGTTCAACATTGTGGCAAAGTTTGCAAAGAATTTGATACAGGGGCGCCGGAGCCACGGGGGCAGCGGGGGCAGCTGCCCCTGCCCTCACAGCGCAGGGGCAGCACGGGGGCAACCAATTGCCCTTTCTCGTAAGAGGAATGTTTTCTACAGGAATTGCCATTTGTATTATATGTTGTATTAAATGACTTTTGTATTAATACCTCAAATGACTCATAAGCTAACTTATTACTGCAGACCATGCAGAAGCAGCAAACTAGTTTTGCCTTGGGTTAGCTGTGTCCAACCTCGTTCTCAGCGCGTTTTTTAAATTTGGAGGGTGGAAAAAAGCCCTGGGTGTAATAAATTAGCACTTAATTTAGTCTGCAAAATCACTCTGAGTAATGGCAGCCCCGTGGGAGAAGTTCATTGTAATGGCAGTCCTATTTGTCCCGCTGGCGGTCCCGTTGAAGCTATTTGGTCATAACTGGCACAAAACTATGCATAAATATGTTTCACGAGGAATGTTTAAGATAAGCAATCAACCAATGAAAATGCCGAATCCAACAGCCGATATGTCAGAACCTTTTCCCACCTTACCAATTTCAAAAAGGCCCTGAAGAACGAGGTTGAGCGGTGTGTTGTGCCCAGACTTTTTTCACTTGGTGGGTGTTTTCTGATTCATTAAAGTTGCCATGTTTTCTCAAAGGTAAATAGGAATGTAGCATCAATATGTACAATTCAGTCGTTGAATTTTCTTTCTCAATACATTGTCATTCATTATATTATACCGTTATGCTTTTTGGTTATTTTATGCTATAGAGAAAGATTGGCAAACATTTACCACGTGCAAAAATTAATGCTGAGAAAAAGTGCCCTTTTTATATGGCTGCCCCCGCCGCCTTAAGTAGCTTCCGGCGCCCCTGATTTGATAAAACGCAAGCCGCCGATACCCTGACTTCACGTCGCGTGTCCATTCGCTATCAATCATAATTTATTTGTTGCATTTGTGCAATCATGATGCTGCAATAGTACCTTCTATGTGCGCAAAACGCTAAATGTAATCGTCTTAATAAGAATACCCGTGAATGAGTTCAACAGACAGAGCACTTGTGCATTTATATCTTTATAAATGAAGACCCCTGACTTTTGTATTTACATCTGTCTTTTTAGATTTAACCAAGCTTCAAAAGGTGGTTTTGCTATGATCCTTAATTAAAAATCGAAAATCTTTTTCTGTTAATCAACCCGTTGTGTCCGACTTAACACTTAGTAAATTTGAAATGAGACACGTATATTTGCGCAATCATGGCAATCAAAAATATAAAATCTCTTTCAACAATTACGCGTATATATGTACGTAATATGTCTAATCCAATAACCTTATTTGAAGTATCGACGACAGACCAGTTTCAGTCTCGGCTAATAAATGTAAATAAATGTATTTTATTAACCGTTTGTTAGTAAGGGATTAACCAAATTTCCGGCAGATTCCGTTGATTCCGTTGATTCCGTTGATTCCGTTAAATAGAGATGCCGGTCAATATATTGTAACAGATAACCATTAAACTTCATATTCATCAACAATATCAAATAAGTTTTAACCTATGCAATAGCAGCAAAAGTCGGTTCCTGTATATAGCTTTTAAAACATGTGCCAATGTAGACATAAAACAGTAACATTGTATAATTACAGCTGTTAAAGATTTTGTACAATGTCGATCAAAGTACTTCAGAACATGTTTGTTAACAACATTCATGAATGCTAACTTTTTACATTTTATACAGACTAGAGAAACTTTTATCTGTAATTGTTATTTGTCGATAAGTCGGTAACAAAAAAAGGCAGAGTAACTACATATAATATTTTGAAAGTGTTTAACAATGAGATAGCTTGTGTAATGCCTACCTTTTTCATTATCAGTAACATATTTGTAATAGGCAATTAACAGTTATTGATAACAATTCTTTAGTCAGTCAAGGGGTATACAGTATAGGGCTATAATTATTAACCAGAAAAGGTGAAAGATGTTATTATTTGGGAATATCTATTAGTTTTCTTGCTCTAATGAAAATTTCATAAACAGCCTGTTCTTGGCAACTGTTTAAAAGGGAAACAATTAAATTCAAGCAGAGCAGTCTTCGTTTATACCGTAATTTTAGATCATAGTAGGCAGGACAACACCTATATAATTATAGGGAAACACCTAGATTGAAATAGTTTATGGAATACAATATAAACAATCACTTTTTCCATTAAAAGCATAATACCGGTAACCTACACGTATTTAAAATAAAAATATAATAGCAAAATTTCTGCAAACTGATAGTTCTCACGTGTGGGTTTTTAGCTTGAAGATAAACAGTTTTATCGAAAAGTTTGCTAATTGAAACGTAACTTTAACAAGGTCAATTTCGACCGTTGTCAAGGTCATTTTTGAAAGTTGTCATGGGAGATTTCCGCTGTTTGCAGCGTTTACCAATATAATTCAAGCGCAATTTCGAGCTCCAATCACAACTTTCAAAGCTAACCTTGACAACGGTTGAAATCGACCTTGGTAACATTTCGTTTCATTAAACAAACTTTTCGATAAAACTGTTTATCTCCAAGCTCAACCGAAAAGCGCAGTATATAATCATATATGTACTATGTATTATAGATAACCATAACATTTGTCACCATGGCTATCATTATATGACAGTACAGTAGTTAAGTATTTGCATCATTAACCCATGTAACATTACGAACTGATAAATACAGTACAACACAACAATAACCAATGTAAGTAACTAACACACCCGATCATCTTTACTTAACAGTGTCCATATCCCACTCCCTGAATATTAACTGTGGCATCGAATGCTTTAGAGAATTCCTCCAGGGTATTGTGAATGTAAGGAAGCCTCACTGAGCACATGCATGTGTCAGGGTCTGGCAGGGTTTGGCTGCTGTCGTAATGAAAGGTAACATTAAATCTTGTTGGCATTTCTCTCTTTCCTGTTATGAACTGCAGGATTTCTTTGACATCTGGAACTACAATAAATAAATAAATAAAAAATAAAAAAATATATATATATATATATATATATATATATATATATATATATATATATATATACACAAACTGAAGCATTGACAGTTGCCTGAAGATTGCCTTTGCGGCATGAAACTCTGAGTAGCAACGAAACAATTTTAAGTATTATTATTAATAAATCGCTCTACTTACAGGTATTGAGCACTTTTTAGGCTACACAATCAAACATTTTGAATTTTATATATATATATATATATATATATATATATATATATATATATATATATATATATACAGTTAGTCAGGCATTGCGCTTAAAACGTATATGTAGCGATAAGAACAAATTTGAGAGTAGGACTGCAGATATGCAATCTTGGTTTTTGAATAGGGGTTATAATGAAAAGTTACTTAATCGTGCTAGGTCTAAAACTCGACGTGAGACCCTTCAACCTAAACCGATCAACCGATCTAAGGAAGGTTATGTGCCTTTAGTTCACGATTTTCACCCCGCACTTTCCAAGGTTTCAAGTATTTTGTCGGAGCTTCAGCCCATTCTCTCTAGTTGTTCCGCTACTAATGAAATTTTTCCAGATAAACCGTTTGTATCTTATCGTCGACCGCGTAATCTTAAGAATTCCTTAGTTCACGCTAAGCTCCCAAGTGTTAACAATTTGGTGCGTACAGGTATGTGCCCTTGTGGTAAAACCAGATGTCAAATCTGTAAATTTATTATAGGGGGACGTACTTTCAGTGATTCGTTCTCGAAACAAGAATTCTATATAAATTATCGTTTTGATTGTGACTCAGTGGGAGTGGTGTATCTTTTATCTTGTAAGAAATGCAATAAACAGTATGTAGGTAATACCACTACTTCTTTCCGTAAGCGTTTTAACAACCATAAGAGTAGTTTACAAAGGTATGACAGAGGTCAGAGAGGTATTCCAGGTGAATATTTGTATGCTCATTTTTTTTCAAATGGTCACGGGGGACTCTCTGATTTGTCTGCCACTATCATTGATAAAACCAATGTAAATAATCCTCCTGAACGCGAAGGCTTTTGGACGTATAAATTGAACACTCTTATTCCAATGGGACTAAATACATGTGACTTCTTTTGATCTATTAACATCTTTTGATCTATTAACATTACTTTATTTATTAATTTATTCTTATTCTTAATTTATTCATGTTGTAAAACTTTTATAAATACTCGACCGTGCCCATTTCAGGGTTATAGATCTGAAGAAGAGGCTGTGCCTCGAAACGTTATCAATAAAGATGTTTTAAAAACTTAGTTCTCTGTTGATTTTATATATTCTTGTCTGGAACTGTTTGACGAAAGCTGGCTCTTGTTTATACTATATATATATATATATATATATATATAAATATATAAATGGCGAATGTCCCGTCAAATATCCCGTCCCGCCTCCCATATATACAGCCCCTAAACGTCCCTCATTACTATTCATGAGGAAATCATCCCTCAATAATCACTGGGACGATGCTAGAAGTGAAATGCCCTCAGTAGCCATGTAATTACAAACTACAAAAAAAAAGAGAGAAAAAGACAGAGTTGAGAACATTTCATATGTCGACTCACCTTCATCTTTCTCTGTATTCTCACATCGTTGCTTAAGGTACTGCAGGAAGAAATCATAGGCTTTCTGCTTTTCATCATGTAACAGGTCAACAACCTCAATTACATCCTTCAAGAAGGCAAAGTGAACTGTAGTCTGTTCAATGGTTGGGAAGACAATCTCGGCAACTAGGGGATTCAAGCTCAGAAACTGCATGTTGATTGTGTTCAAGCCTTCAGTGATGTCATCAAGTTCTGGAAGCCTACGTAACAGTACATTGTGTTTCAGTATCTGGCTTACAGCAAGATGCTTGTTGTTAACAGTAAGGAAAGCCATTGAACAGCCACTGACGAACAGCTGCTCTGCTACAGCTGCATTTGAATTGAGTTCATCTAATTTCTCTTCTCCTGCATCCTGCATTAACTTCAACATTTCTACTATGTCAAGGTAAGGGCAGTCATCAATTGTAATGGTGTCAGCTGCCGCATCGACTGACTGTGTTAGTATATACTTCTTTACAGGATTGGCAAGTCCTTCAAATGGAGGTCCACTGTGCAATATACTATGAGACATTGCTTTTCCGAGAAGCTTGAAGATCCCCATACCTTGAAGCTGTTGGTTATGAATGGGTAGAAGGTGGTCTTTAGTTCCTTCAAAACAGGGAAAGGGAGGTTGAGTCCCACTTAAGAGAACATCATGAACTATCTGGAAGAACTCTCTTGTTAGACCACCAACATCGCTTCCATCTTCACCACCTTCATCATAACTCATGAAATACACAACTGGCCTGCGTAATAGATCAATTTTTCCTTTGTAAATACGAAGTACTTCTTTCTCTTTCTTAACATTTCTGTTGATGTTAATTGGTTGTTCGCAGTTGATATTTACCATTTCCCCCCTGAATGTTGAAAGCACTTCATCTGGTGGAAGATCAAGTCCAGGAAGATTGTCCACCTCTAAAAACATTAAGACAAAGTTTTCAATTCTATTAATGAACAGAATGAGTTCAAATTAATTAATTAATTAATTAATCAATTAATAATTAATTGAGGACATGCACAAACATGGGTCGCAACATCAGATCTCATTCATCTCGTGGAAAAAAAATCTGTTGCCCTGTCCCTGATGGTGACCACATCCACTGTACAGCCGTTGAGCAAATATTTTAAAATCATGATATGGGGAATTCCGAGTAGACAAATGGAATTCACAGTTTTCAAATTGTTAATTCTGATTTAAACATTACCAGAAATTTGGGACAAGATGGTGGCACGCGTGCGTATTAAGGACCATAATAATGGAGATTCTCAACAGTAAATAATAAGGAGAGCACATAATAATTCAAATTTTGCTTAAACGGTGACATATTTCTTCTTTGCCCGACTCCATTTGACTTCAGCATGGACTAAGCAACAGTTATAGCTAAAAAACATTTGCTTACTTCGACGACAAAGTACTTCCCTAGCTCGTCTTATTTTTGCACTGAAAGTGCCACTATCCATAGTGTTAGCCATAGTAATCTTTGCAAACAGGTTCTAGAAATTGGCCAAATTGACCGACGTTACGGGCGTTGCGAAGTGCCCAACTCGCGTTGCATTCGGCATGAGTCGGTCTACTTCGAGAGCACATAAAAGTCCTCATTTGTCTCTAGCATGGTACTTCCAAAAGCGTTTGAATTTGCTTGATTTCACAGTACATAACATACATGCACGATTTAGGCGAATTCTAAAGAACTCAATGACCTGAATAATGAGAAACACTAGAATACAGTAGAATCACACTCATTAGACATTCTAGAATACATAATTATATTATTAGGCGAATATAGCCGCTGACCGAGAGCAGCGGCACAAATGACCCAAATTTCTGGTAAAGATGTTGCATTATCACAAGTTCTAACTTTTTGTGAAAGTGTTAATTTTGTTACAAGGTCGGGAAAACAAATAGAGTTTAAGGTATGCATGATTCGATTAGCAAAAAAGACGAAGAAAGGTTGCAAAACAAATTGGTGTGAAATAAGTACCGTAATATTGTTACATAGTTTCAGAACTTGCAGCTTGATGTCACTCGGTTAATAAATAATTATTGGACGAGGCTGAGTATGATATCAAGAAATATCCAGGATTCCAGGCCGAGGTCAAGTTTTGTTTTGTTTTGTTTTTTTCTAAAATTTATTTCAATCCCCCACAAGCAAACATGCTTATCTAGGGGGCTCGCGCATATACATTACTTTTTATACAATACGTAAAATAATATATCGTGATATTGTCTCCAATGATGTTTATTTTCTTAAAAAGACACATAAACAAGAACGTGACGTGACGTGACGTGACGTGACGTGACGTGACGTGACGTGACAAACAAACAAGCAAATGTAAAGTCTAAACATTAGTTAAGGGGAAGCGATCAGTATTCAATATAGATTGTTGAACAATGCGAAACAAATTACAGTTTTCTTCATAACTTAATGCTTCAGAGGCTCAGAGCCAATTAAGATATATCTAAGTTTTTCATTTTCGCCTCTCCCTAACCATGTCTGACCACATACACGTGCAGCAGAGGTAAGAAAATCAAAACGTTGAGCAGGAAAACAAGAACATGATAAAAAGAAAGGTTTTACAGGTCAGGCTATCTGCCAAAGGCTGAGGCAGATAATATTAACCGAGATCTGGAAAATTCTTGATATCATGTATAAGCCAAAATCAATAATTGTTTTATTATACATTCATTACTGGACTCTGGCTAGCAATCAGAAAATTGTGGGTTGACAAGTCTCGCTTAAAGCTTAGATTTTCCAACTTAAACACAGCTTGTATAGCAAACAAACACAACAATTATTAAATCTAGTTAGATATACTATAAGCCCGGCATACACTAGCGAAAGTTTCCGAAACAAGTTACTGAAACACGATTTCAGAAACAAAAGTTTCTAGTGTATGTTGAAAAGTTCCAAAACTTTGTTTCAGAAACAAAGTTTCCCTGATTAGAGCACTGTTCTATTTTTTTGAAACAAGTTTCAGAAACATTTCGAAAACCATGTTTCGGAAATTTGTTTCCGTGTATGCCGGGCTTAGTCTCAAGGTTTGTTTCCCTTACTGCTGATCTCCTACGAAATACATGTATGTGCCCCAATTAATACCAACTTAAGTTATTAGTCACTAAACATGTAAATTTTAACATTTTACACAAACATGCTCAATAGTGTATTTTTGTTAATAAGTTAATTTATACGTTTAGTTCTGCATAAAAATCTAACTCAACTCTTTCCATATCGTCATCTTGTTTTTCTTCAAATATGAGCTGATGGCTGCTACTTAAATAGGGAACCAATCAGATTACAGAAAAACTCATCTGTTATCATGCCTTCTTAGTTAAAGTATTTTAACTTGATGCATAGCAGCCATATTGGTGTTTCTAAACAATGAACTGATGATCCATATTATTGGTGTTCCAAATTAATCCCGTGAGAATTTAACTATTATTAAAAATGTGTTGGTTTTTTTTTGTTAATTCACAAGTACTATACTCCAAAATGGCCCATCATTATGTAAGTGAAAATTGAAAATGCTCTACAATCAATTCTTATCCCAAGTTTAAAAATTAAATGACACTAATTAACTGAAATCTGATTATAGTACAACTACTGTAGGACAATTTACTACGAAAGAATCTATTATAACATTACCATTTACTTTATTATCCATAATATCAGTATCAAGTGTTATTGGACACTCAGCCGTCATACCGCAATTTACATCTGGAAATGGAAAAACAACAACAAACATACTGTACAATACATGTATACAGGACCCATGACTTTGAGCGAGAAACCTGATAGAATCTCACACAGAATAATGTACAGATCCCTGTAGGATCATAGGTTAAAAGGAATTATTCTTCCGAGGTTGGATCCAGCAATGGAGGGACCCTGGATCTTATAAGGGAATTATGGATTGTATACGATCTATAATGGTTTACATCCCCTCTTTTATTAAACTGGTACTGTATATAATTCCCATTAAATGTCATACAGTACGTACATGTAAATCCATGCTCCAAAAATGTTTGAATAAATATAAATACCATTAATAATATTTCCTCTATTGAGTTAAATGTGTTGTATATTTCCTCTATTGAGTTAAAAGTACAGTATGTTGTATTTGCTTACACATAAATTTAAAATATTTACCATTGTCATCATCAACTGTATAGTTTCCTTCTGATGGCAAAACAACACTGACATCTAAATACATATAGTAAATATAGAAAAAAGTAAATATTAAATATTCAAACATAAGTTTGCTAAAGGCTGATCATGTGCAGAAATATTGCTCAAATTACAAAAGCAGTGTTCGTGTTTTCAAGTTACACTCAGTGAAACTTCTATTAGTATTACCGTAATTAACAGACATAATACAATAGATAACTTTTATACAATGGACTGTATAATTCCTGGTCCCAGTTACTATAAATCCATTATATTAAACCTTTGTACAATGGATACTGCTCTAAAATGTGCCAATCGAACAGTGTCTGTTTTTTTGGACTCGCTTTTTACCTACAATATACAGTATGTGCATGCATTAAATATATTTCAAAAACTACTGCCTTATCATTTTTACAGGCTGTCCAACCTTTGCAGAGTACCTCGTCGGGACATGCTACGCAACTGAGGCCCGAGCATTCTATAGGGGGTCCGGGGGGCATGCACCTCGGAAAATGTTTGAATTTTGGCCCTCTACAGTGGCATTTCCAGCATTTTGAGGACACATTTGCCCAGTTGGAGCGGCGATTAAGCGCAGTTCAGCAAGCTACAAATGGTCATTTTTTATGTTAAAACCCAGGAGTTTTACAACACCGGAAGTTTTCAAATTGACATCTAGAAATGATGGTAAACTTCAAAAATTCGATAACAAAGTATAGAGAGCCATAAGTTTATTATTGATATTCCCATTGATACGTATTAGGGGACGTATATTGTAGTATATCATGCAAGATTTGCCTGAAATTAGACTCCGACTGATAATAGATATAGACGTATAATAATTTGAAAACGGAAAGTTTCATTTCACAAAGCGGGACTTTCGTTGTCCCATCCGCAGTTGATCGGGACATGGGACAAATTACTCCAAATCGGAACTGTCCCGATGAGATCTGGACGGTTGGACAGTCTGCTTTTACCTTCTTCGCTACAATTGTCAACTTGTAACAAGAAATCTATGGCTTCATGGGTGGTGAGAGCTTTAGAAACTGCTTCATTTATTTGTACTGATGAAACTTGTGGAAACATGTGTGCAAGCTGACATTTCATCTCTTTTGATGGCGACTGCTTTTCTGCTTTCTCATCTTCTGCATGGTTATTTTGGGAATCAGCACTTGATTGGCGTGTACAGGTCGATTCTTCTACATGATCACTATCGGTATTCACTCTTGATGGCCCATTCGACTGTAGATATTGCCGTATATTCATGAATTCCGGTTCCTCTTCACCCTCAGAAGTACACTAAAACCAAATGAGATTAGCCCTCCTCTGGCACAACATGGCGTCTGGTGTTAGTGTGCTCCGTGTATTACATGTCTTTTATACTGTAATTTGGTTTTGTGTACTTCTTAAAACAAACAAGTACCTTCCTAATGGTTTAGGATATCATTCAAACGAAAGTTTATCGGCCAAATGTATATCAACAAGATGTTTTAAAGATGACTTCGAGCAACGAAATGTTGAACTTGGTAATTTCCGAATGCGACGTTGGCTATGTTTGAGCTTATTCAAGGGTACAAAGCACGGGTCAGTATGTTTATTTTTATCGTGTAAACCCTTCATGAACATGACTATTAATGCCTCTAGCCCTCATTCAAACGAAAGTTTATCGGCCAAATGTATATCAACAAGATGTTTTAAAAATGATTTTAACACGGTGTGTGAGCAACGGAATGTTGAACTTGGTAATTTCCGAATGCGACGTTGGCTATGTTTGAGTTTATTCAAGTGTACAAAGCACGGGTCAGTATCTTTACCTTTATCGTGTAAACCCCTCATGGACATGACTATTAATGCCTCTAGCCCTTGTTTTCGATTGGAAAAATCATTTAAAACATTTTATCAAAACATTGATTGTGAACTCCAAGTCGAAGATGATTTGAACAAGGAAAACACCGCTCGGATTTGCATAACTGAACACGCACAAATACAAACACGTCGTTGTATATTTTATATGATAACACTGAAAGCTACCATGGTTCTACAGTTAAAACTCAAGCGGCAAAAAAGGCCGGTTGCTTACTATAGCAATTCTAGTGCATCACGGAGACTTATTCTGAGTGGGGATATTGAACAAAACCCGGGACCATTTCAAGAAAAAGATGCCGAACAGATATCCGTAAGAATTACTACGCGAGAGAAACGAAACCTCCCAGCTAGACATTACAACGGCGCTACCATCAACACCCGCTTACGGAGACCATTAAATCGTGTTAATCAGAACATTAACAATTGCGGTCAGCCACACTGTATCAAGATATCCTATCTCAATGTACGTTCGTTGAAAGATCGTGGGAAATTCCATCAAGTCAATAATCTTGTTGCAGGAAGTGACTTTGATGTTTTTACAATTTCTGAGGCATGGTTTAATTCTTCTGTTAATAACAAAGAATATAATATCGATGGATATAAACTTATAAGATTAGACAGGCTCAAGAAAACCGGCGGTGGTGTATGCGCCTATATCCGAAACTCTTTAAAGGTTAGGGTGCTCCGAGAGCTCACGAAAACATCTCAGTGTGGTTTCCAGCAGCTTTGGCTAAGTCTTCAACATAAGAAACTGAAGTCACTTGTAATTTGCGCTGTAATAACACCAGCCTCCTGTCTCAGAAATGAACTGATTCCAGCTTATACCCATGCAGTCATGCTCGGCAAGGTTATTTTAATAGCAGGGGACCTAAATTGCAACTTACTTGTCGACTCTACCGAATCGCGCGCACTAAGAGACATGTGTTCAATTCTAAATCTTACGCAGCTGATCTCATCTCCTACAAGAATAACTGAGACATCGCAAACGCTAATTGATGTTATACTTGCCTCCAATGTAGACCTTGTCAAGAGAACCGATGTTCTTAGAATCACTATTAGCGATCATTTTCTGGTTTGTTCTACACTGAACTTGAAAATGCCTCGAACAAAACCAGTCACAATTACGACTCGTAACTATAAGAATTTTAATGCAGACGCTTTTTATGATGATATCTCAAAGGTCCCTTGGGACACCGTTACGGTTTTTGACCACATTAACGTTCAGGTATCCTGTTTCAACAATCTCTTTCTAGATGTGTTAGAAAAGCACGCACCTGTAAAAACGTTTAAATCTGAATATCGAAAATCTAAAGTGATAACTCCGGAGATCAAAGATTTAATGCGTGAACGTGATAGATTGCAGAAATGTGCACATCAAACATTTAATTCCCGTGACTGGCAGTGCTATAGAGTCCTACGACGAGAGGTCAAATCAAAGATAAAACTATCAGAAATCCAGCTTGTCAAAAATGAAATCAGTGAGAACAAGAGTAACAAAACATCCATCTGGAAGACTGTTCGCCACTGCTTAAATCCATGCGGTAATTTTACCCCCGCATATTCACGTGATTGTAAAGAGATTGCTAACGAATTCAATTTGTTCTTCACATCAGTCGGCGAAAATGCTGCAAAGCAAGCTTAGCAATTGGCATTAGACTATGAACTAGAACCTATAGCCCCTGACAATTTTACCATTCAGGAACACGTGGATGGCGGCGCACCGTTTCTGTTCGACTGTGTTACACAGGAACAAGTAAGAAACACCATCACGAATATGCCGACAAACAAGGCTCCGGGGTATGATAAGGTTAGCATGAGAGTTATCAAGGCGTGTCTCCCGTCTATTTTACCTGTCATCACAGATCTGTTTAATACCTCTTTTTCAACTGCATGTTTCCCGAAAGACTGGAAACATGCCGAGGTAGTTGCGCATCTAAAAGAAGGAGAGCATGAAGTCGCTGGTGATAATCGTCCAATCTCTCTGCTACCAGTAATGTCGAAGGTTTTGGAAAGACTGGCACATGACCAATTTGTGGACTATCTAACAACCAACAACATACTCTCTGATCACCAGAGCGGAAATAAGAAATACCACTCAACGGAAACGTTGGGGATTCTGTTCACTAGCCATCTGTACAAGGCTATCGACGAGAAAAAGGTGACAGCCGTTCTCATGTTGGACTTGAGCAAAGCATTTGATAGTATCGATCATCAGAGACTACTAGAGAAGCTACGAAACCTTAATATTCCTGATCCAACATTGGCCTGGTTTCAAGGCTATTTGACTGACAGAACACAATGCGTACGCATTCAAAACTCTCTCTCAAATTATTTAACAATCAAACATGGAGTTCCACAGGGGTCTATCTTGGGACCCCTGTTGTTCAATCTCTATATAAACGACTTACCATCAGTCTGTCAGACTTGCAACGTAGAATCTTATGTAGATGATTCAAAACTTTACATCTCATTTTCGAATAAGGATGTAAACGGAGGGCTTGACAATCTTAAACACGATTTGAATCGAGTTGCTTCATGGTGCTGCGAAAATCGTCTCCTTATAAATCCTGGTAAGACAAAGTTCTGTGTGTTTGGCTCTGATAGTATGCTAGCGCAAACATTCATCCCGCCTATAACGTTCTTGGGAAAGGAATTGCTTGTCATTGACTCAGTGAAAGACCTTGGAATGATAATAGACAAACATTTATCATTTAATGAGCACACAGATGCATTAGCAAGCGAACTTATGGGCAAGTTGGCAATGATCAGCAGAATTCGTCACCTTTTTGCGTCTACGTTGCTATAGCAACGTAAACGTTATGTATCCGTAAAAAGCTATCTGGCTGGGTATTCGCACTTTTGTGACGTAATAGGTAACTGATATAGCAGATTCGTCGGCACATGAACGACCTTCTTACGAATAAAGCGGTGTGTACCGATTTGTGCCGAGGTATTAACGAAGTAAGTAACAGCCTAATGTGATCTAGTAGTGACAGATCATGTGATCAAGCCTCTGCTATTCTTGCTTCGTCCATCTTGTTTTATATGAACGATCGGAAATAAAGTTGCTGTCTCGTTCGATTTCGGCAAGATTTTGTCAAGGTAAGAAACTAGTTATAATTAACCAAAGACTGCAACACCTCAGTGCTTCTCACTATAATAGCAGAATTGATGGATTTTACATTTATGGAACTGCTTGAGTAAATATTTTCATCAACTTCTGAAAGACAAATCAAGTCAACACAAGTCGTAGTCAAAAGTTGTAATTAAATAGAAAATCTACAATTTTAATAATTGTCGGTCTAGAAGGCTTATGAAACAGTTAAATTTCGTCATATCCATCATATACAGCTTGGTGTGAGCACTTACAGAGAATCTGTATTTATTTACATGTTCAATCAAGAATCACTTGCCAATGATGGTTGAAAAGTATACTATTTATCATGTACTGTGGCATCAACTAAAGTTTAGTCGGACTAAAATGCATACAGCATATCCATGCATAATGGCACGTTACAGATTTCTTAATAAATCCTGCAGACAGTGCATGTTCAATGTGAAGCATAGTTTTTCACTGTCATTCAAATATTTCACAATATTTAATTTCCTATTGGTAATCAGTTGAACATTACCATTGACAACTAAACTTATTAAATTGTGAAAGACAGCATGTGACATATTATGACAGTATTATTTATATAGTGTGTGGTAATAATGGTATATACAGTAGAACCTGAGTTTTACGACCACCCCTGTTGCCAAGGTAAAAGTAGTTGTAAATGACAGGTCGTACATGGCAGGAGGTCGTACATGGCAGGTAGTGATGTGACTTCATAGGCATAGCAGCCATTTTGGCAGCGATGCAGCGCTTCTTTATATAAACATTGTTTCAAGGTTAGGGAAATGGCGATTTATAAAGATTTACAAGGGAAATGGAAAAACAAGAACATTTCAAAGAAGTGCAGTCTTGATTTATTAATGTTAATATCGATTTTTTAAAAGAAAAGAAATTTGACATTTGTGCGTTTAATATCATGGCCTTTATAGAGCGATGTTCTCCATATCAAAATGGTGTCGTACTATCAGCAGTTTTACGTTGAGATGGTCACTCATAACAGGTAAATATCTTGTTTGGGACACTAAAATGTCGTCGTTGGTCACGTTAGGCAGGTGGTCGCTCATTGGAGGTACATTTCTATAGAGATGCCAATCGCTTTATACTTGTGGATTACAAATCGTCCATGCCAGAAAGTGGTTGTAAACAGCAGGTGGTCATTAAAAGGGGTGTCGTAAAACTCAGGTTCTACTGTAGTAAGAAACATCCTGAACTTGTCAAATATTGACAAAGATTCTGTAAAGATTCTCATGTAATTTATCAAATTAAATTGGCCATTTCCTGTTTTAATGTGTTCAAGAGTGTAAAGGACTGGGTTGTAGTTGAAAATGAGCGAGATGTGGTTTATTACTTGCCAGTAATTAGCTGGGATTAGCAAAAATGGTGAATGCCCGGGGGTGGCCTTGGGGGGGGGGGGGGATGGGCACAGCTGGAATTGACTGATACATTACTTACTTACTTCATTTGAAAAATAGTTGTGTGTGTGTCTCTCCAATAATAACAATAATAAAGCAATACAGTAATAATTATATGGTTACAAATCATAAACACACCATAACAATTTCAAACCAATAATATCAAACCAGTAACATTTTTTAACCCTACAGTATAACATTATGAAACCCAATAACAATTCAATTGTAATGCGGTTCATAAACCTAGGATAAAACCAATAACAATTTTTAACCCAACAGTATAACATTGTCACACCAGTAACAATAGCATTTTCCATGGTTTCCAAAAACTGATTTTTGCAAAGCTTTATGACATTGATATGCAGACAAACAACACGCTTGCGTTGCATGGCTAATATAAATCGTCGATCTCAAAAATCCATAGTTTTGTCAAACAATATAGAAAGGCAACATAAAAACGTGTGAAAAAGTGCAAAGCCTTGTCTGCATTTCAATCCAATGATGGAAAATGCTATTCACTTGTAACGAGGACCATAAACCTAAAGGTGTGATAACAATGTCAAACAAATAACAATACCAAAGAAATAACAATTTTTAACCCTAACATTGTCAAACCAATAACAATAGACCTTTCCACACGGCAACTAGCACTCATCCATGTCACCTTTTGATTGGCTGTTTAGTAAGTTCAAACACGCATGTTGCCATTTGAGTGGCTGGTAAATAAGTTTGGACAACAAACAGCCAATCAAAAGGTGACATGCACGAGTGCTAACTACTGTGAGGAAAGGTCTATTCGCTTGTAATGAGTTTCATATAAAGCGATGATATCAATGTCAAACCAATAAAAATTGATTGGTCTACAATGTACAATGTACAAGTTTATATGATAACAAAGTCAAACTGGCAATAACACTTAACAGTTCACTTGTATTAAAATGAGGCTCATAAACCTATAACAATGTGAAATCAAAGTACATGTACAAGTTCCTGAGTGGTTCACTGTACATCTGTTATTTTCTTTTCCTGTACATCATACCCGATTGAAAGCTCATTCAAGTCCATGAGTGACTCTGAAAGCTTGTCTTCAGTGCAGCTTGTTAAGTCTGGAGGATTAGGGCACATTGTTGCAATTTTACACACTACTTGGTTATAGGCAAAAAGACGAAGGATCTCATTTGCATTCCCCTTACCCTGTAAATGCAACTTTACAGACCAACGCAAATACTCTTTACGCAATTTCTGTGTGAGTTTGCAAGACTCGCAGTAACCATGTTTCTCATTTGGCTTCATGGCAATCTTTCTTGCACAGGAACAGCAAACATAGGACTTAGTTGCGGACTGTACTGCCATCATGACAACAGTTGCATCCTTTGTAATGATATATTCTGCACCATCAATAGAGTGGAGAGGACCAACAAATGGCTCAGTTTCTTGAATTGAGAAACTGCTTTCATCTTTGGGTGTATTGCACCTAGCTGAACTAAGTGTCCCTTCACTGTGACAAGTTGGAATGGAGCAATCTCTGCGATAGAAGAAATTGATAGTGGATGACTTGGGTCACAGATTTTTGGACATTGGAACTCCAGCTTAACATCTGGCATTGTAGTTATTTTGGTGAACTTTTTTATGACAACATCTGTCTTCCCAAACTTGTTGCTCACACCATACTTAGAAATCTTTACCGGGCTTTTCTGTTTCTCAACTTCGTGAAGAATTGGTTTTTGTTCTGGCGTGAAGCATACTGCTCTTATAGTTTCAGTGTTGGATGTTTGTAGGGTACAATTGAAGTATTTAATAGGTCCTTTCTCCTTAGTTGGAGTTAGGCCATGCAGATAGCATATAATATCTTCATTTTTATCTCCATGGCTCTTATCTGCACCTAGAAATCACATGAATTATTGTCATTACAAAAATGCAGTTCACCAGTACAAATTTCCATTGTGTTGCAAGGTGAAGTACATAAAACCTAATGTGTCATACACTTTTACAGACAGCCTTGAAATGTGCTTCCCACATTCTCATTGTTGCATATAGTTACATGGTATAGTAGGAAAATTAGGTATGTTTAATACTACACAGCTGCTACTAACAATTGTTGAGACTTGAGAATACAATTATTATTACCAATAATATCACAATTGCAATTCCCAGGTGCATGAAAACGAATGGCAAAAATACCAGTGTCACCTACTGTAGTACTGTCATCTAACACTAAAATAAATTACCTGAAGGTGATGCCATCTTTTTGCAAGCTACAACCCTACAGTAAAAGGAGATATATAAATCTATGAAGAAGAGGTTATTTCCTATTCCCCAGGGGCAAAGAACCCCCTTGGCCTGTTATATTGTTCAGTTCGTCGAAAGACGAAAACTGCTGACCTATAAACTCCTTGTGAGCGAATAATCGGCAACTAAGAAATAAATGCAAATATCTTTGAGTGCCTTAAATACAGCTTGGCGAAATCCATTTACGGGCACGTAATTTAACTAAAGCTCAAAGTGCCTTTCCACATTCCAAAAATCAACAAAGCGTCCTTCATTTCACAGGCAGGCTAACTCTATAGCTCCTGGATGGTTAAAAAACAAACAACATGGACTATACGAAACTGGTTAACTGAAAAATAAATTACTTACCGAACAAAACACTGCAGGATTAAAGTAGATTAGAATATTATATAAATCTCGTGGTCTCCCTGATGAAGTCGTTGGAAAAAGAACGCTTGCGAGGCCTAGAGGCGTGCATCACATGAATTTACGGAAGGTAACGAACGTTTCCCGAGTGACGGAATTTAACGAAAGCTTGCCGAAGTTAACCACATGGTTACAGTAAATTCGATCTGTGCATTGACATTGTGAGAGACAAAGGACAAAAAGTACGTTTTCTTTCGCTCGTTGAGTCATTGGTTGAGGTAATATTGTGCTACAATATTAGAATATATAACTGTTTTTTCTTTTGTTTATCGAAGCCCATCTGTTTGCACTGACCAACATTTCGGTCAGGCGCTATTTACGTGTAGATTTCACGATCAAATCGAACGAAACTATTGAAGCAAGCCATCGTGCCACTGCTCACAAAAAATATTGAAGCAAGCCGTTGTGCCACTGCTCACCAAAAATATTGAAGCAAGCCATTGTGCCACTGCTGACAAAAATATTGAAGCAAGCCATTGTGCCACTGCTGACAAAAATATTGAAGCAAGCCATTGTGCCACTGCTGACAAAAATATTGAAGCAAGCCATTGTGCCACTGCTGACAAAAATATTGAAGCAAGCCATTGTGCCACTGCTGACAAAAATATTGAAGCAAGCGATTGTGCCACTGCTGACAAAAATATTGAAGCAAGCCGTTGTGCCACTGCTTTTTTTAGTACAGTAAAACAGTCATTCAAAAATGGGCGTAACAATTGAGCAATACAGAGCTCGTATTGGTATGCACAATATTTTTGTAAAAATCAAAAATACCTCTCATTCTGAAAGTAAGTTTTGGAATTTGACATCAGTATTAATTCTTTTCTACTGGAGTGTACTTGTAATATGCTATATTGTGTATGTGGCATTATTACTGAGAATGGCAAATGATGTTGAGGAAAATCCTGGACCCACTGTCTATGAAATAATTGACCCAAGTCAAACAATCTGTGCCAGTCATAGTCAAGGCAATGTAAGAAAATTTGGACAAAATGCAGGTAAGCAATGTGTAAGTATGTCATTGACTGCAATAGTACATATCAAAATAAAAGATATTACCATATGGGATACGCCATTTTTAGTGCAAAGTTTCGCAGAAACTTTGCAGTATTGTGATGGTGGAGAAAATTCACATCATAGTGTAAACTTTTCCGGGGGGCGTTCCAAGTTTAGCAACATTAAATTGTCGTGCTTGGATGAATAATATCGTTGTTTTGATAGGTACTTTAAAGAGTTTCGCTGATAAGTAAGGCAATTTAGTGAATTATTTGCGGGTAACTTTTGAAAGGCTCTAGTCAAATATTGTATTTTAATCTTGAAGTATATCGAGTATTAATTCAGAATATGATGTTTTCCTCTGGGTTTTCCCCCCGGTTTGGTTAGAATCTTACTGCGCATGCGCGAAACTAAATTTTGTGAATGTCACAATATTAAAATATGGCGGAGGTACAAGAAGGCGCGAGAGACATGAAGCGATTAGTAGGAGAGGATGCGACGAATTTTCCCGTCAAAATAAGGACTATGTGGGCTAATTAAATATGGTCTGAGCTAAAGGATTAAATTGTCACATATATTTCAAGGTAAGCGTATCTCATGGTTTGGACAAAATCACCAGTCACAAACGACGTGTTTCCCATACACTGCATTTAAGTCCAGTTATTTAGTGTCGACTCTCAAGCCTGCCACAAAGTACTACAAGAACACTATATGGAACTGCTGTTTATTTAAAAAATAATCTACAATGTGTGTCTGAACCCTTGAGGTGTAACCATAATGATGTTGAAATAACAGTTATTAAAGTTGATCAGCCAGTTTACAATTTACACATTGTTGGAATTTATCGCTCAAAATCTAAAGTAGAGATTTCTAAATTAACTGATGCATTAAAATTTCTTCATGAGAATATTTTAAAACATTGTGATACCCCTATTATTATGCTTGGTGATTTTAATATAAATTTAATGGAAAATTCCTCTGAGAAAAAAGCTATCTAAATATCTTAGTGAACAAGAACATTATGCACAGCTTGTTAATGAAGTAACAACTGACTATAAAACTCAAATTGATCATATTTACACAAATATCCCTCAAAGAATTTACTGTAGTGGTGCTCTTGAATCTTACTTTAGTGATCATAAACCTATCTTTGCATCTGTAGCATGATTCATTTACTTAAAATATGATAAATTATCAAAAAAATGTACAATATACATTATCTATAGCCATAAGAGCAATTGAATACCATAGAGTGAACAGTGCATGTATACTGAACAGTATTTAAAAATTCCTAAAATTTATTTGTCAATCTTTTTCTCCAAATACAAACAAGTCACCTCAACCGCTTCCCCAGCCTAGTGGCAGGGGTAAATATACCCCTATTGGATAGGGGACCAGAGACTGAACTATAGCTGCCTGCTCTTTTCACGGGCAGGAACAAAGTGTGTTATAGGTAAGTCTTCTTTTAATTGTTTACCATTCCCATTCACTTAGTGTCACATAATCTGATTAAAAATAATTTACTGATTAACTGACTAATTTTATCAATTTACATTCCAGCTAAAAAGTTGAAAAATGGTACACGACTGGTAATCAACCTACTGTAACTTAAAGAGTGAAAATCAAGTGTACATCCTAAAGCAAGTTTTATTCAGTTGGATGTCAACTAAAGTCATGTCAAAACCAAAATAATGTACTTGTCAAACGGTGATGGCTCTGCCTATGGATGAATGTCTCTCATGTTACCATGCGATGAACTAATACGCCTCAAAGCAGTTCATAAAAGACCCTTTATTTACAAGTAATATTTGGCATTTCACTTGATTAAACTGGATGTTCTATGCATGTTCGTTGCAGCTGAAGTCATGTTGAAACCAAAATACTGTACTTGTCAAACAGTAATGGCTCTGCCTATGGATGAATGTCTCATGTTACAATAAATGCTCTGTGCAAACAGTCTGCATATAGATACCCATTGCAGCTTATAAACCTTCAAAAGATAAAAAACTGTACATTCATGTACTGTACAGCAATGACAAAAATGACCAATCAACCTGAAAGATTGTGGATTTTGCCCATATAAACTTTAAGATTAAATCCTGCAATTCATTCCATTTAAAAACACCAACTATATACAGATGAAGGATTAGTCAACACCACTGACCTGTAATATGTTATATACAGGTCAGTGGTCAACACCAATCATTTAAAATGGCTAAAAAATTGAACTATGCCACATTTGACTCCTTACTGACTACTCACAGAACGAGGAAAATTTTAGCTCTACTAATTAATGCTGGATTAACTGTCATGAATAATGTAAACTAGAACTAATACAGCACTTAAGTTGAAGCGTGTAACTATCAGAAAGATTTTTTCATACTGTATCCTCAAGACTTTTCATTGAATTGTACACATGTATCGTCCAATTTAAAGCGAAATAAATCATTTGAATGTAAAAAGCTCAAGTGTTTTTTTATGTCGAAATACAGTACTGTTAATTGCTCTACGAAACTTTGCACTATCCTTGGGTTCTAGTTAGATACTATATTATCTGCTGGAAATAACCTTTATACCTTTTTAAGTAATTCTGTTAAAAAAGATTTTTTACTGTTAACTGAATTGCCAGAAATGATTTCAGTTGTTAATAAAGTTTATCATTTACAATATAGTGACTCCTTTTCTGGTGATTTATTTATGATAACAGACAATGAACCATTTTATTCACTTGCAAATGCTCGTAATAAGTTGTTTTCCTACTCTCAATTAAATTATCAACATTGTTTGTTGACTGTTAACTGTAACACAGTTGCAATCTTCAAGATTTCTGAAGATAATTTTAAAATTTTTGATTCCCACTCAACAGATTTATATGGCATGCCACACCAATGTGGAACATGTGTATTACTTGATGTGGAAGGTTTAGACAACCTGTCACTATATTTTCAAAATACTGTTGCTCGAAATACTGCAGTACCCTTTAAGATTATGGGAGTAAAGTTAACAAATAACGATATTCAAAATAATATTCTTCCATCTGAGAGTCAAAATGAACATAAAAATGTTTCTCATCCAGAAAATGCTGGAAAAACAAATAATCATAAAAAAGTAAATGAAAGTTCACAAAAAAGTGAAAAGCAATTAAAATATCAGCAAAGGTACCAAAAGATGAAAGAAAATGAGTCTGCTGAAAGTAGAGAAAAAAGGTTATTAAGAATGCGAGAGTATGCGAGAAAGAGGCGAAAAAATGAATCCCTAGAGGCTAGAGAAAAAAGATTGTCAGATAAGCGTGAACAAGCTAAACATACCTTAGCTAGTGAAACTAATAAACGTAGAGAAAAAAGGTTGTCACATAAGCGTGAACAAGCTAAACATGCTTTCAATTGCGAACCAGGAGACAAAAGAGAAAAGAGGCTATCAGCTATGCGTAAAAGGGCCAAAATGTCTAAAAAGGTTATTGATGACAATGTGTCTGAACATAGGCAAACATGCCAACAAACCAAGAGTAAGACTGTAAATGAAAACATTAACAAATTTCATAGTGCTGTGTCAGAAGGGCCACTTTATATTTGTACATGCTGTGATCAGTTGTGGTACAAACATAGTGTTTCTCAGGCAGACAAGATGCGGCTATCAATTCCTAACTCGGTCAAATACTTACAAAATACAGTAAGTGTTAACAATGTGGAATGGCTTTGCCATTCATGTATGAGATACCTTAAGAAAGGAAAAATTCCACCATATGCTGTTGCAAATGGAATGAAATTTCCACCCAAACCATTTTTTTTTGACTTAAATGAACTGGAGTGCAGGCATATCGCTCCAAGGTTAGCATTTCAAAAAATTATGCAAGCACCAAGAGGAAAACAATTAAAAATAAATGGTAATGTGGTTAATGTACCAACAGATGTCACTAATACTGTTAATGTGTTACCACGGTTACCCCAACAAACTGCCACCATAAAAGTTCAGTTGAAACGTCGGTTGCAGTATAAAAGTTCTGCACTGTCCCTAAATGTAAGACCACATAAAGTTATCCAAGCAGCTAGCTGGTTAGCAAACACAAGTACACTTTACCAAGAGGAGGGAATAACTTTTGACACAAATTGGGGGATAAACTTTGATGGAGGCAGTGATGACATACCAGTACACATAGATTCTTCTGAAGAAACTCTAAGGCAGGGTGAAAACACCAATACTCAAAATAAAGTAACTAACAATATATATCATGATGGTTTTAGTGAAGATGAAGCAGAAATACCTGCAGGAGTCACTGATAGCATGTTGACAGCTACTGACTTTCTTGATGATGGTGAAAGAGAACAAATTTACAATATTGCACCTGGAGAGGGTAACAGACCACTAAGCATTTTTAGAGACAAATATTCAGAAGAGTTAGCTTACCCAGGAATATGTTTAGGTCACAAAAGACCTGAAGAAAAACAACGATTAACAAGTGTTTACTATAGTGATATCTGTAAATCAGAATTACGAAGGTCAGACCGAAGGGCAGCGATGTGTGTTGAGAATGTTTTTTTCAAAACTAAAAAGTTACAGATGAAAATCTTACTGGGAAAATCCCAAATTGCTTTGAGGAAATCTAAAGGGAATAACAGTTCGATCACTGCAGGCCAGTTAAAACAACCTGGTACTTTAGAAGGATTAAGTCACCACGATGAAGGTTATACATTCTTGAGGGCACTTAGGGGTTCTCCACCCTATTTTGAAAGGGCAAAAAGAGATTTGTTTGCTATGATTCGACAACTAGGTCCTGCGTCTCTGTTTTGCAGCTTTTCGTCAGCTGAAACAAAATGGATTCATTTACTTAGAATACTTGGTAAACTTGTGGATCATAGAGACTACAGTGATGATGAATTAGAAAATTTAGACTGGGATGAGAAATGCAGATTAATTCAAAGTGACCCTGTTACATGTGCTAGACATTTTGATTATCAATTTAATACATTTTTAAAACAATTTCTGATGAGTGAACTTGCTCCAGTGGGAAAAATCAAAGATTGGTTTTACAGATTTGAGTATCAACAACGAGGCTCGCCTCATTCATATGTTGATATGGTTAGAAAATGCTCCTGTATTTGGTGTTGATGAGGATGATGATGTAACATCATTTATCGATCAAATAATTACTTGTCAAAAACCAAACAATGACCCTACATTGCTTAACCTAGTAAACAGACAAACTCACAGGCATTCTCACACTTGTCGCAAAAAATCAAGAAGTGTATGTAGATTTAATTATCCTCAACCACCAATGAGGTTAACTATGATACTTTATCCTCTTGATGACAACTTTTCTCAATCTTCTGTCAAAAAACTTAAAGAATCCTGGAAAGACATTACCAAAAAATTAAATGATCTAAAAGAGGGAGATGATATCACATTTGAACAACTTCTCACAAATCTAGGTGTATCTGAAGAAAGTTATTTGCTGGCAATTAGATCATCTCTAAATTGCCCTACTATATTTTTAAAAAGAATGCCAAATGAACTTAGAGTTAACAATTACAACCCTGCATGTCTGTCTGCATGGAGAGCTAATATGGGACATCCAATTTGTTCTTGATGTTTATGCGTGTGCAATGTACATTGTTTCATATATTTCCAAGGCTCAAAAAGGAATGAGTGAATTATTGCGAAACGCATGTGCTGAAGCAAGGGAAGGAAATGCTAGCATAAAACAGCAAGTGAGAGATATTGGAAACAAATTCTTAAACAGTGTAGAAATTAGTGCTCAAGAAGCAGTTTACATTATCCTGCAATTACCAATGCGCAAGGCATCTCGACAAGTAATTTTTATTAATACATCTCCTCCTGATGAAAGAGTTCAGCTCTTAAAACCATTGAGTGAAATAGAAGAAATGCCAGATGAAAGTGAAGAAATTCATTCTGGTGGACTTTTAAAAAGATATGTTGAACGTCCAGCTTGTCTTCAAAATATAACTTTAGCTGATTGGGCTGCATGGTATGATTCTTGTGGAAAACCATATCAAAAGAAAACAGAATTAGACACTGATCATCTCCCAGTAGAAAATTTAATTGATGATGAGAACAATGAGGATGAACTGTCTGATAACCTTGCAACTAATTCTCAAACAACTAGTAGTAAGAATACAATTAAAAAGCGATTAAATGCTAGAATTATGAGAAGTGTCTGGTTTAATAAAGAATCTCATCCAGAAAAGCATTATCGTGAGCTGATTATGCTCTTTACTCCATGGAGAAATGAATTAACTGACCTGATTGGGAAATATTCTACTTACAAAGAACATTACCTAGCTTTAGCTAGTCAAATAATTGAAAAAATGAATGAGTATGCAATTTGTGCAGAAGATTTGAATGAAATTCAACAGCGCATAGGTGATGACAATGATGATCAATTTGATTGTGTAGCACCAGACACACAGCATGTTGAAGCACAAGATGAGAATGAGGGTAACATTGATTTACATCCTGATTTAAATGAAAGATACGATTTATCAGATGACATAGGCATCCCATCAACACAACCTAGTGGTGAACCCCTTGTATTAAATGAAATGCAAGATGACGAATACCGTTCAATGGTACAAATGCTGAATAAGAAACAAAAGGAATTTTTTACTCATGCTTTACACCTAATCAAAACATCTGATAAACCATTTTACTGTTTCCTCAGTGGAGGTGGAGGTGTTGGAAATCTCACCTGACAAAATCAATTTATCAGGCAGCACTGAAATATTATAACACACGTGCTGGTGAAGATTTTCACCAAGTAAAAATTTTACTACTAGCTCCAACTGGAAAGGCTTCTTTTATCATCAAAGGTAGTACAATACACAGTGCTCTTGCAATACCAGCAAGTCAATCTTTAAAAAATTACAAACCACTGGATTCCAGTAGGTTGAACACATTACGATGCCAACTGGGTGGTGTAAAATTAATATTGTTGGATGAAATATCAATGGTTGGAAGCAACATGTTTACTGTTCAAATCAATAACCGCCTGAAAGATATAAAAGGTAGCAAGGAAGATTTTGGAGGAGATTTATTCCAATTACAACCTGTATTTGATGGTTATATTTTTAATGATATTCAAAACTCTGAATATAGAATACTTGTCCCTAATCTGTGGAACAAATACTTTAGGATGTTTGAACTTGATGAAATCATGAGGCAAAGAGAAAGCAGGGTTTTTGCTGAAATTTTAAACCGATTAAGAGAAGGCAAACATACAGAGAATGATATTTTAAAAATGAAAGAAAGATGTGTTGAGGAGAAAGATTGTCCCAGAGAGGCTCCTCGATTATTTATACAAAACTCAATGGTTGATGAGTATAATGAAAATGTTTATCTGGCATCAGAGGGAAACAAATATACTGTCAATGCACAAGACAATGTGATTGGAGCTAATTCTGCTGAACTAAGAGACAAAATATTAAGGCAAATCCCCCATGTTAAATTGAAAAATACGAAACAGTTGGCAACAAACCTTCGCATTGCTGAGGGTGAAAGATCAGAAATTGCTTTAAACGTAAGAACTGACGATGGTCTTACAAACGGTGCTAGCAATGTAATAAAGTTAGTTCAACTTCATCAACCAAACAAGCCATCTGGCATAATTTGGGTAGAATTCGACCATGAAGATGTTGGCAGAAAAACCAGACATGAAAATAGACGACTTTATGTGCAAGGTATCGAAAGTACATGGACTCCTATTAAACCTGTCACAACACAATTTGCTGTTGGTCGAAATAAGGATGCTAACGTAGTAAGAAAGCAATTTCCATTGCGTCCAGCAACTGCTAAAACTGTACATAGATCACAAGGTGATACTCAGTCCCAGATTGTTGTAAACCTCAATACGAAGAGAGCTATTCCTCATATACATTACGTAGCACTTAGCAGAGTTACTACAATCGAAGGCTTGTATATTACTGACCTGTGTGAAAATAAAATCGCTGTCGATCCTCGAGTGGTTTCAGAAATGCAAGAGCTGAGAATAAAAAGGTGCTTGAAGCTTTGTTTTACTCCTCTTTACCAAATAAATCAATCTGAATTAAAGGTTTGTCATTTAAATGCTCGATCACTACACAAACACATCGAAGATGTTAGAAAAGACTTTAATTATTACAACAGTGACATAGCAATATTTACAGAAACACGATTCAGTTCATTCGATGAGGATGAAATGTACAATCTTGATGGTTTTCAACTATTTCGAAATGACGCCATGTTCAATCAGCATGATAACAGACGACCATACGGTGGTACAGCGGTGTACAGCAAGATACCATTTGTTGAGGGATATCCTTGCTGTCACAATGTTCATGGTATTGAGTTCACTGTTATAAAAGTCACCAGCCAACAAGATTTGACAATAATAGCAGTATATCGCTCACCTAAAGTTCCTGTGAGACACTTATGTTCGGCATTGGTTGATATTATTGCTCAGCAACCTTCACAGCAAAATATGATCATTGGAGATTTCAATGTAAATTGGATGGATGATACTCAGAGACAACCACTTCACAATGTCATGGTTAGAGACAATGGCTACAGACAGTTAGTATCAAGCTTTACAACTGACAATCAAACCCTTATTGATCACATATTTACAAATATAACTGATATGGAGATAAATTCAGGTGTTTTAGAAACATATTTCAGTGATCACAAAGCAATCTGGGCTTCATACAACATAAAATAGGTTTTCAATTAAAAGTTTTGAAATGATTGAGAAGAAAGGTAAAATTACACCTTAAGAATGCAAACAGGGAAAATAGTTTCCCAGCCAACTAAGTTATTATTATAAGCTATATTAAAGGAAATATAGGTGTATATTCCCACAGTATGTTTTAGACAATGTATCCTTCAGCTCAGTTAAAGAAAATACAACAGGTTTGTACATTTATAACTCTAATTTTCTTTCTTTCTTTTTTGATTAGAATGTGTATTGATTTGGTTGTTTTGGGGTTTTTTCTTTTTTTTAGGAATGCATGACCAAAATTCTGTACAAATATAAATACCAAGATTTAAATACATGAAATTGATGGAAACATTTTGAGCCTGTATATAATTTTGTGAATATAGGACCAGTAGTGCTGTATGGATCGTAATCTGTTAAAAACATCACCATCATAATTATGGGCATGTGTTTGCTAGCCTGTAGTATGAAATGTCCACAGTGGTAATTTCAAGGTATTACAATCAGGAAAGAAATTGAAAGACTGCAACACCTCAGTGGAAGTCGCACTATAATAGCAGAATTGATGGAATTTACATTTATGGAACAACTTGACTATTTTCATCAACTTCTGAAACTCAAAGACAAATCAAGTCAACACAACTTGTCGTCAATGTACAACTATTAAATAGACAATCCACAATTGATAATGGTTGGTCTAGAAGACTTACTATGGTTGGTCTAGAAGACTTACTGTATCAAACAGTTATATCATCATATTCATCATATACACTTTCGTGTCAGTATTTGCAGAGAATCTGTATGGAATCTATTTAAAAATAATTCCTGGACAGCTACATGTACCTTTACGTAATTTTGGCATCTGAAAGCGAAACATCTCACCTGAATTTATTAAAGTGTTCAATCAAGAATCACTTGCCAATGATGGTTGAAGAATGAAAAGTGTACTATTTATAATGTACTGTGGTGTCAACTAAAGTTTAGTCAAGCAAAAATGCATACAGCATATTAGCATATGCATAATGGACATTACAGACATCTTAAATCCTGCAGACAGTGCATATAAGATACAGTGTAAAGCATAGTATTTACTGTCATTCAAATTTACAAAATTTCCTATTGGTAATCAGTTTAACATTACCATTGACAAGTAAACTTTATTACATTTTACTATTAATTGTGACAGACGGCATGTAGTATATTATGACAGTGTTGTTTATATGTGTACAGTATATAGTAGCAAACATCCTAAACTCATCAAATATCAACAAAGATTCTGTAAAATTCTTGTGTATTTTATCAAATTAAATTGGCCATTTCCTTTTTTAGTATATTTATTGTTTCCTCCAATCTTATATTAACTTATTACACTGATTATCTTAAACCATAAGGCCTATTACATTTCAATTTTCTTCCCAGTGCTTATGATGTGAATTTCCTTACTATACTAGTGCGTTACGTGTTTGAAATTCTCGCAAGTACAAGGAAAATTGGGTTCCGTGTGACTAGTCTATCTCTAGACTTAAACGTAGACGCATGTACGCATTTGCGTGCCTATTTTTGATAAATCTACACTATTTATCGTAATAAATTCACTTGTTTTTACCAAGCTATACTACTGCTCCTCCGTCTGGTCAGGTACTAGCAAATCAAATATTGCTAAACTGCAACAAGTTCAGAACTTTTCAGCTCGCTTGTTGTCAGGAAAGAGGAAATATGAACACATCACACCCACCCTTAAAGAGTTGAGGCTGCTTCCAGTATCCGAGGCTTTTAAACTAAGGGATGCTGTTCAGATGTTTAAATGTATGAACAATCAAGCACCTAGTTACCTTATCAATATGTTTCAGAAAAGATCGCAGATTCATAACTATAACACAAGGAACACTAATAACCTTAATCTAGCCAGATGCCGCACAGCACTGGCACAGAATTCGTTTAGTTATAGAGGTGCAGTATTGTGGAACTCACTGCCATCTGAGCTCCGCAATTTATCCAGCCTGAACACCTTCAAACATAGTTTGAGAAGCTATCTTCTCAGTAGTTGGCTTAATTAATTGACTATATATTACATTTATGTAAATAACCACTTAATGTATATCTTAGATATTTTTATCATGTAAATTGGGTATGAAGATCCTTACGGGGAACCTAATAAATCTTATTGTATTTGTATCCGTATCCGTATCCGTACCCGTACCCGTACCCGTACCCGTACCCGTACCCGTACCCGTACCCGTATCCGTATCCGTATGTGTATTTGTATTTGTATTTGTATTGACTGGTTTAGCTGACTGGTATGTAAAGAGAGAGAAAAATACATGGTTGTATGGAAATATGAAATCTATTTCAAGTGTTGACCAGGATATTTCACGAGTGAACGAAGCGAATAAGTGAGATATCCATGAGTTCAACATGAGAAATAAATTTCATATTTCCAAACATCCATTCTGTTTATTAGTATATTAGAATTGTCCTATTAGCCACTTCAGAAACTGCAGGGGACTAGGTACGAATTAATAGCTCGCACAGAGTTGTGGGGCTGTTTGGGGGGACGCTAATAATCTTTGTTCGAAGGGAAAGAGTGAACAAGACAACAAAGCATCGTTTATTCATTTTAATATAAAGTAAATTAACATAAGTTATGGTTTTGAAGTGGAATTGCTGTGTGCCTCATTGTACCAACAACTGGAGGAACTCTAGAAATATAAAAGTGCACACAGTACCGTCTGATGAAGCAGTTCGCAAAGCATACGATAGACTCATCAGAAACGACAATCTTCATTTATCTTCAAGCACAAGAATCTGCGGTGAGCATTTTGTTGGCGGTGAAAGGATGTCGAGAAATAAGCTACCAACAATATTTCCGTGGTCTAAACCTGTAGCAACTCGCCGAGAAATAAAAAAGCATATTTTGCCGTCTACAATGTCAAAGAAGCGAACAGCCTCTGGGGAGGACATTCTCAGGACTGAAGAATGTGAAATTGACATGTCAGAAGAAACTTTCAACGACGAACACATAGAGGATGAAGTAGAGTCTGAAACAGCAAATACATATTCTGCTAATTATTTTTCAGTGATGCGTGATAAGTGCATTGAGAAAGACTTTCTCCTGCAAGAAAATGAAAAATTGAAGGCAGAGTTACAGTCCATGAAGTATAAACAACAAAATGAACCTGTTTTTAATATTGATGATTTCAAGAACAGTGATCGAGATATTTCTTTCTATACTGGCTTCTCCAACTATGAGACAATGAAACTGTGCTTTACCATTTTGGAACCAAATTTATGTAACATTAACTATGGAAATTACAAAAGAAGTCAGAATGAGTCGAATGACCGCCCAGGCAGACCTAGAAAACTAACAACATGGCAACAATTTTCCATGGTTTTAATGCGGATACGTTAAGGCCTGTTTGCCAAGGACCTTGCACACAGGTTCCGTGTATCAGAGAGCACAGTGTCCACAATATTTCGAGCATGGGTCCAATTCATGAGAGCTGAACTAGAACCCATTTGCATCATCTGGCCACCTAAGGCACAGATACAACATTACATGCCTCCTGTGTTTAAAGCGATTTATCCTGAGATGGTGTCCATAATCGATTGTACGGAAATATTCATGGCATTCCCTTCCGGTTTAGATAACCAATCAGCATGTTATTCTCAATACAAGTCTCATAATACCATGAAAGGGCTTATTGGTATTACACCAAGTGGGGTAATATCATTTGTAAGTGATTTGTATACGGGTTCAATCAGTGATCCCGAGATAGTCAAAAAATCTGGATATCTCAACAACCTCAACAAGGGTGACTGGGTCATGGCTGACAAAGGCTTTACAATCCAGGATGATTTGGCGGCTGTTGGTGCCCGTCTGGTGATGCCAGCCTTTCTAAAGTCAAGAGGTCAGTTCTCAAAAACAGAAACTGAACATAACAAAAAGATTGCGAGTTTAAGGATACATGTGGAACGATGTATGGAAAGGTTAAAGAATTGGCACTTTTTTGATCGACCAATCCATATAACCTTACACGACATTGCACCTGATGTCTGGATAGTTGTTGCTTGTTTGTCAAATTTTTTACCACCACTGATTAATTAAACTGTTACCGTATGGGCCAGGATACTCTGAGCTTTTCAGCCTGGTGGCAACATATCTGGTGTTAATTTAATATGTACATAACATGTTAATTAAAATACATCCTTACCTGAGTTAACAAGGCATTGTACACCTATGTAAAAGTATACATGTACAGAGGTGAGAACCAAACTAGCCTGGGGAGCACGATAACATGCTACTATGTTATTTTTTGTTCAAATTTAAATTCTTTGATAATAAGTATGTTGACAACTGGGAACCCCCAGTTACTGAAATCTTCATCACATTTTTCCATGATTATGTAAACACAAAAACATTTAATTTTATGTTGCTATGCATGTTCGATATATAATATTCTTCATTAAAAGGCTAAGCAATTAACTATATACAAATAAAAATATAATATAAGAGTTATAATGTACTGTATAGTCTTTACATGTATATTATTAAATCTTACAAATCTAAATTGTTAATTATGTAAATATTTCGGTTGCTAAATATTTGGGCAGTATACAAAGTTTTTTTATCTCAGGAGATATTGCACTGACAACGAACTGGAAGTATATCAAATGCTTTGCATGCTAAATAAAATACAGTGTTTTCAGAAGTTCAATTCAAAACTCAGGGTTTACTGTCTTATTTCACCCATATGTGTGTCAGTCAGTGAACAAGCATGGGAAATTAACATCCCTTCCCCAGCGCATACCATGGGTCAAAATTCTTGGAAAAATAATTTCAGGGAATAAGTGAGCAAAGTAAAAGTTCTCAAACTTCACAAGTACACCACTCCAAAATCTTTCATCAAACAGAATAACATCGGTGTGCATCCAAATACCATCAGAGATAATGAAGTGGCAATAAGAAGTTCCAGTGCAGAACAATTGTTGCTGAATTTGGACATAGTACTGGTGACTTGTGTTTACCATAAGCTTCCCTTGCAGCTTCTTGTATATGTGCAATCTGCACAGAGTATCTTCATAAGATTCTCCCTCTTTTGTTGTTACCTTTTTTACTTCAATTACCCCATTTCCATTGTGAATTTGGCATCTGGTGATGCTCCCAAAAATGGATGAGTGGTTGAAATAACAAACCCAGACCTACTGACTTGATTACCACTTAGATATTCATATCGTGAAATAATTTTGCTTTCCCATTCCACACCTTCCTTCATAGCCCTTGTTTGGATGTTACCATGATATTGTAAAATGGTTGCGATTGCCTTGGTAGGACTAGTTGTTTCCTTTATTAGGCACCGCTTGGCTTTTGATGCAGTTATTCTGGGTTGTCGAATGGAATACCACAATGGTGATTGTTGCTGTCCTCTTGTATCACTTTCAATTTCATGTTGGTGTTGACTTGACTCAAACAGCCGCTTTTTTGCTCTCTTAGCTTTCTCTCCTATTTCATGAAGTGAAAGTGGACCCAAACCCTGGGGAGAAGTAAGATTCCATTTTGTTTCTGGACTTATGGATTCTGAAACTGCATCGTTGGCTGTGTTCGCTTTGGTTGGTGGAACCGGTATGTCTTTGGGAAGAATAAAAGAAAGTCCAATAACTTTTCCTGTATTCTGCTGAACCTTGTTGACCTGCTCTAATATCTCCATAAATCTGTCTTTTGTTACATCCTTTTTTGGTGGTGGCCCTGGTTCCAGGTTTGATACTCTCTTTTTCTCCTTCCCCCACTCGTGCTTAATGAACTGAACATACCGCACTGGTGAAGGCTCAACTCTTGTTTGACGAGGCACATTCCACTTACAGGGCTTTGAGGTGCAAGGTAAGTCCTCATTCCTGTCACCCCCATTATCCTTCACTTGACCAAAGCTCTCCAGGGCAAACAGACTTGCTGTTACATGGTTGCATCGACCATCAATGCCGGCTGGACAGCCACAGCATGCACTGTGCACACTTCCATTTTCCCTTAGTGCAATCTTGGCCGAGTAGACTTTACCTTTCTTCATTGAAGGCAATACTTTGGAAAGCACATAAAATAAGTTGTCTTGCTTCTGGGCAAATACCTGCAATACATGTCCAGACTTGAAAAGGTTGTAGCCTTTAACCAAAGGCTTCTCAGTAGATAGCTGTTTTTTCAGTTCTACGTCCTCTATCATGAATTTCCATAAAAAGTTGTGTTGAAATTTTGGGAGACAGCTAAGGTTGGTTTCAAATCCAGACGATGGAAAGTTGTCATTCGTCGAAGAAATCTCGGGCAACATGCCAAGCTTTAATTCCTTCTGTGCAATGTTTATCCCACCGTCAGGGTCAACAAGGTTCTTTGATAGACCATTCTCGACGTAATCTCTGACTCTGCAATTACATAATAACAAAAATAAGACATTGAAAAAAGTCAAAAACAAAATATCAGTTGCTTAAGTCCATACCTTTGAGCTAGCTCACTCTTTCTCCCAGAAACTTTAGCACCACGACAAGACAGCCAACGTTTTAAAATCACCACGCTACACTGTTCAATTGGCCTTGGTAAAGCTGCTCCCGGGATGTCTTTTTCTTCTAACACGACGGGTGTATTCTCGTGGGCAGTAACACATTCTTCATTCGCATTCAAATTATTATTTACTTCAGAATAATTTGCAATTCTAATGCTGCTTTCGTTCATAATTGCTGCTTTTAATGCAAACGAAGGAGAAAGCGTCGCCCAAAACAGCCCCATGATTCTGCGCGAGTTACTAATTCGTACCTAGTCTCCTGCAGTTTCTGAAGTGGCTAATTGCATTAAACTATAATGCTGATGCAGCGATAATCATCGCCAAGCTTGGAGTGATACACTAAGATATCTAGATACTGTATGAAGGAGTGTGCACATCTTATCACTTGCAGTAAATAATAATTCTAGTTTGATTTCCTGCTGTGTTCTGACATTTTGTTAGTGTTTGTTAATCAACTCTGTCGTTCCTTCAATTGGCATTAGAGTTTGAGATAGATAACCAGGGATTTTTGTTTAAGGGAGAGGAAAAATAGTTCAAGCTAGTGTGGGGGTGGGGAACCATTTAAAAATGACTTAAAATGACTTAAAATGACTACATGTTCCTGTATGGGGAAAATTCACGGGGAGTAGGTTTAAGTTTGAGATATAGCGAGGAGTTTGAGGATAACTGAGTTCGAGATAACAGGGTTTTACTATTAAATATATTTGAACCAGTCTTTTTCGTTTGAGGCGTGCGATAGCACGCGCACGAATGTACACACGCATGGACAAGTTACTGCGTGGAAATTTTCGCACGCATGCAATTGCCAAACCACACGTTCTCTCTATAAGAGAAATTCTGTAGTTTTACTTTTAGTTTTAAGTGAATTACATGTACCTTCAAGTCCTAACTGGTTTTGTTCAATACTGATAATTCACATCGCATTTGTAAAATCACAACTCATATTTTATTTAGCGTTTTATCCCCGAGCCGGGCGTAGGGCCGAAGGCCCGGAGCCCGGTGAGGGTGCTAATCTCGACATGCGTGGAGTCCATTTTACATGCGTGGAGAAAAAGCGAGGGAGACGTAATTTCGGAAATAGTTTATATATATATATATATATATATATATATGTTCGGGACGGTGTCATGCGGTAAGAATTGTTGGACACTGGTGACTAGCGATGCAGAAAACTAAATCTGTCTATTATTTTTGCTTTCGTTTATTACGAAATGGAGCCTGCTCTACTTAAATTAAAAGAGAACAACGAAGAAAAGAATACAAACAGCCGGTTTAATAGATCTCGAAGCGAAACCAGAGGACCTGAAGAAACCAAACGCCGTATGGTAAACAAAACCTCGATCTGAATTGCAGTGTTTGTGGTCACTCAGTGGTCTCAAAATCATTCAACGGTAGGGGATTTGTGTTTTGTCCTTATGTCCTAAAACAATATACAGCTTCACGTTTTCGTGCTTTTCCTTTGCTCGTCCAAATTAACCATAAGTCAGCTTAACTAAAGCTAACTTAAAACACTATCTTAGGCTTATATCACCCTTATATTAACCGTGCTGGACGTGGGCTTTGTCGGGTTTTCTTGGCTGATTCCAAATTTTCAGCTGAAACGTTGTCTGTTTAATACTTCTTTCCGGATCCGATTCTACTGAATTGTTTTTATCTCAGACTCTATTATAAATGTAATTTTGGAGCTGTCAACTTTTAATTCTGCCTTTGCAAAATGTACATGCATAGAGAAGCCATTTAAAGGCTTGCTAGAAATAATCCCTTTTGAAACCTAAAAACAATATATTTTTTACAACCAGAATTTAATAATGAAATCTAAGTTTTGCTTTGATATGTTCAACTTTCATTAAATGATTTAAATCAGTTTTGTCATCCTATAGACCTATCCATAAATTCTATAATTTTATATCCCAAGGATTTAATATCATTTGTTTTTATATTTGTTTGTTTTTATATTGGCTGTATAATCAGGAGTGCTTATTTTAATCAGGGGTTTTTGTTTCAAAAAAGCATGTAAAAGCGGGCGAGGGTTTTTTGCATTCATGTATTTCTAGTTATGTACTACAGTACCTCACTAAATTATATTCTGTGTCGTTGGGTTTCTGCCTTAAATTGTCTTTTTGCGCGCTGCATGCAAATAGCAAATTGACACCGGAGTGGCAGTTACTGTATATGACAATGTACAAACCTTCCGTCAGCGTTGTGGAACACTGTATTATAATTAATTAAAGCTTACAACAATATGTATTTTTTGTTTAAAACACAAAGAACTGTCAATATTACTTCTTTACAGTCGCATTTAGCTTGTTTTGAATTTAAAATGTGGCCAGCATATTCACCTTAGGCTAGCGCATTAGTTAGCCAAACAGATTTTAGTGAACCTTGATTTTGCCTGTACCTACATGTATGTTTCACATTTCGATAGCTATTTTGAGTTTGTACCTTTTGAAAAGTGACGTTGTCACGTTTGCCAATCTGTTTGATGCGAACGTGATGCGAAGTGACAAGTGAAGCCGTTGTGTTGTCAAACAGGCATGTTTGTTTACTGGACGTACACAATATCTTTGAAGAATTAGTGTCAAAAGAAAAATAGGGACTTACATGCATATATACGCTTGTGGAAAGTTGTGTTTTTTTGAGAGACATTTAGTTTTCAAATTGTAAAAAAAGCCAAAGTTAACATTCACGCAAAATTGAGCGCGTCTGCTTTGCTCAGAGAAAAGCCCGCTTAAAAACAGTTTCGGATGAAACGTCAAATTCGGTACACATATAACTAAAATGTATAGTGTAGGAAATGAATTGTTAAGTGCATTCCATTTTTCCCGATCACTTTTGTGACGATTTTGGAATTTGTGATTAAATTTTTGGAACTACTGTAGCTGGAAATTAGCAACCTATTTTCTTTTTAATATGGAGCCCTGGGTGAGGCATTGTATTTGGCCCAATGGTGGGGTATTTTTAGCTCTGGAAAAAAAACCCCAACAAATGCCAGGGGTGGCCTCAGGGGATGGGCATTCATGGAATTGACTGATGAATAGGGATGCACCGGAACTTGGCCAGTTAGCTCCGGCCGGAGCTTAAAAATTTGGTTCCGGTACATCCCTACTGATGAATTGCATAGACTGCATAAACCACAAGTACAATAATTCCACATGTACAGGTAATGTTATTCAAGCATTAATCAGCCACAATTAAACAATCAATCAATTATTAGTTATAACATGCATTAACTTTGAATGAAACCCAGGGGTGGCACCAGGAATTACCCGACACATGTGCTAAGGCCCCTGGGGGGAGGGGGGGGGGCTAGTAGATGGGTCTAGAGGCATTCTCCCCAATAAAAGGAGGGTGAGGCGGTTAATCGATAAACCGGAAAAAAACTAGGTTTTTTGAAAACCGATTTAACCGATGTTGCTTTTGGAGGAAAACCGAAAAAATCGAAAAATCGGTATCTCAATCAAATCGAACCATACTTACACGGGTTGTTGTTGCGTTTACACACGGAATTGACGGGAAAACGACTGAAGAGATTTGCGTCTTCGAAATACCGTATGTTTATTGCCAGGTATGATCTCCGATATAAGAACGGAAATTACGGAAAGGCTTCGATTCAGATTCGCACAAATGAAGGCGGACCTCTGCGAAGACAGGCCTAAAGTAAAATTGGTGTATGACTCATAAACAGTCGGAGCGTAACATGAATAATTAACCAATTTTCGCTTTCAATGTTATATCGCATATATTTTCTGACTCGTGCTCTTTCAGCTTTGCTTTTAAGTAACCGTTCGTTGAAACTTGGAATACTTTGTTACGCTGTCCGAAACTGTTGGTTACTGGTAACATTTCTCTGCCAAAATGAGCCAAAGTGCTGTTTGGCATTTCTTCAAGAAAGCCGAAAAACCGGACGATTCTCCTGAATGTAAAATTTATCTTATATACTGCATGTTTCTTTGTAATTCGTAGTTAGGATGTTATAATCAATATTGAAACTGAAATCTTGCGCGAGTAGCGTCATGCATGTTTTTTTTTAACTATGGTTCCGAACGCATTTTAAAAAAATCGGTTCACTCGGTTTTTTCGGGTTTTTTTCGGGCGGTTTTCGTTTTTTTATAAAAACCGCCTCACCCTAAATAAAAGTCTATAAAATTTGAATGTCTATAATGGATTTTTCAGTATTATAGCAGCCGATAGTGTCCCCCCATGGGTAGTGTCCCCTTTAATGAGATTCTAGCAGTGTCCCCCTCTGGGTGTTGCCTTAATAAGCACTGCAATCATTCCATTAGCAATCATTCTGCTACCGAAACAAGCTAAGAAAAATACATTGAAACATAGATAATCCAAAGGAATTTCCTCTGGATATTGTTTCATATGGTCAAAATGCAACTCAATGTCGCAAACAACGTCATTGAATTGTAAACTTGAATTGTAAAACTGAAAGTAAAACTTGAATTTTGGCAGGATATAACACCACCCAAGAACTACAATTTATTTCATTTCTAATCTTAAATATTATCTCAGCATAAATATCTATTTTCAATAAGATAATTATTATTCATTCTTTCAGTTCAGACCCTGATAACCATGCGTTGATTTTATGAAATCTATTTTACCTGTCCAGTGGCATCTCCCATAATGATGACTTATGATCTTTCAAGGCCTTTGAATCTATTTATCATCGTCTTAAATCATGAAATTTAATTATTTATTTGTTATATGAGGCTGCTGATTATGGGTAGTACAATCCAAACTAAAATACATGTAGCCTGTTCTTTGCCATCCAAGTGCTTGTACATGTAGCCCAATGATTATATATAGCGTCTCATCATGTACAAAGAAGTAATGATCAGAAGGCACAGTAATCACGGGTTCGCATGCCTTCAATGTACACACAGGTACAGTAAGCCCAACAAACTCTCTTTCCCCAAAGAAGATTTACAAAATAATATTACAATTTACAAAAGAATATCGTAACTATTCAAATGAAATTAAACTTTTCATGTCTAATAGAATACAAAAGCTATCTTCAGTGATTTTGTTTCAGAGCTACCTATGTCTGAGGGGACACACTATCGACCCCAAGTCTGAGATCTTGCCAAGATATTGCAAGATCCTGCCAAAGATCTTGCCTGGCAGAAAAATGTAGTTATCGACAACCACAATTCTTGGCAGGATCTTGCCAGGAATTGTGGTGATGGAAATCTTGCCAAGATCCTGCCAAAATCCTGTCAAGATCTTGCCTGGCAGAAAAATAAAGTTATTGACAACCATAATTCTTGCAATATCCCGGCAAGATCTTGGTAATTGGCAAGATACTTACCAAGATCTTGCCAGGATCTTGGGAAAATCTTGGCAAGATTGTCAACCTGGGACATTATGAATAGTGTCTGGGGGACAGTATCTGCCAGTGGATAGTACTATCCACTGGGGTGGAACTGGTAGGGCTAGAGTTCCTGGCAGGGGGATGTAGCCTCAAAATTGAAACCAAAGGTAGAAAAAAATATTGTTACCTCGTCATCTTTTTCAACATCCTCTAGAGTACGTACATACAGTGGGCTTGCTCCAGTTACATGTTTCATAATTTTAGCATCAAACTCTTGTCCACTCGGTAGATTTACAGGTACTATTTTATTGCCAACACTCTTGACAAAGTCAAAGCTGTTAAAATATTATTAATTATAATTAACTTAAGAAATAATATTCGTATAACTAGTCATAAGCTTAAGTATATTATACAATATTCATGAAAAATTTCTGAGATAAGTTGTCAACTCAAGGAATTACAGTAGTTAGTCTATGTCCAGACCCAACTTAAAAATAGTATGAGTCTGTGAAACACTGGCAATCTTGTATTAACCCTTTATAGTCCACTGGCCACTTTAAGAATTTTATTCTGGCTAACAACGCCAGACGATTTTATTCAGCATATGGGAAGGTCTTGGGCTATAAAGGGTTAATAATCTAATATTTGATATTTCACGAAATATGCACATGATTTGTTTAGCAGCATTATTAAACTATATAATAGTTTGCAAGCAGGCCCTCCTTTAGGGGTTGGGTGGGAAAAGGCAGTGGGAAGGGAGGGTCTACTGGGCTCTTGCAAGTGACATCACTTGGGTGGCAACTTCAAAGTTCAAACGATTAGTAGATCGGCTGATCGCTTAATAAGTAAAAATTGTTCCGTTTACAGCATAAACATTTACAACATAACTACAACCCTGGACAAAATTGTTGGGACACTTTGCCGATTTTGACGATTGTCGCATAGTGTCCCAAGCACTTTTGTCCAGGATTGTAGGTGATAAATGTTTATAAACGAAAGAAGTTTTACTTATCAATTGGTTTACTAATCGTTTGAACTGTGAAGTTGCCACCCAAGTGACCTCACTGCAAGAGCGCAATAGAAATTTAAGTAGAACCTTTGGTAGCTCAGTATGGTTTCAGTGAGTAAATTTCATTTCTCACTTCTCAGTATGCTACATTTGTAGTTGAGAATGTCGCTGATTTATGTCTTTTGCATCATAGAATTTTCAGTTACTTACTACTCCATTACTCAACAAACAAAGTAATAATAAATGAGCCATAGAAACTAAAATATGTGGTGATAAACCGTGGCAGAAGCCGAAGAAATGTTTGTGATATTCAAGTATGAAGTAAAATTGCCAAAATACGGCAAGTGTAATTTTCGGCAACCATGTTAGATTATGGTTTGAATAATCATTGTGGTAATTTCAATTTGGGTCTGGACGCACACAAGGAATTAATTTAGTACAATCACTTTCTATGGTGACGTTACCTACTGAATATAGCTGTCCTAACCCTCACACTATTAAACCTACAGTAAACCCTAAACCTATGGGAAATTACCATGAAGTATATAGCCTTTCTACTAACTAACGAACAGTAAACAATAATTTACTAACCGGATTTCGTTTCCTTCTGTATCGTAAAGGACGGGAAGAAAGAGATCGTATATCTTTTTCCTTAAGTCTGCCTCGCTCCAATCCTTCGGTATGGGACATGCATCAACATACATCTTTTTATTTACTAATTTCTCCTTTAACTTTCGTCGTGGCACCTCATCCCAACTTGGTTCAGGCAGGAGGCATACATCTATGGATTATAACAGCTTCTTTTTGTTTCTTTTGTGAGGTTTTGTATGGCGAAAATCGCCCAGATGCGTTACGCTGGGATCGTGGCTGTCTATCCTTCTTGTTCGACCCATTCTGCCTCGCACTATAGTTTCTGCGACTCGAAAATCCTGCGGCAATAGCCTGTAAAGCAACTGCACTTGGTAATGGAATGCTTCCAGAACTATTGGAAGGTACAGAAGGGCTGCATTGATTTAAACTCCCTCTGCGTGGCGCACAACTCGTAACATCTGTACCACTACCACCAACATGAAGAACACCCGGTCGCGGACCTCGTGGGAGTTGAAAAGAACGATATAATTCTCCTTGAACGCATTCATTCCTCTCTCCTGGACTCTCTCTTGGGGATTCGGTATTAGCCGCTGGTAAATAACTGAGACTTGAAACAACTTCGCGGATAATATCTTGAAGATTGGGGCTTTGGTCGGCCATGTTTCGTTAATAATCGTTTGTGAATCCAGTTTCCCGCCTCCAGCCTTCTAAGAAGGCGGTTGACGGTTTGACTTCCGTTTCCTTTCAACTAATAATTTTTTTTTCAATACATCGATTTTTTCCCCGAAACAATTTGTTTTCATTATATCGATATTTTTTTCGATACACTGATATTTTTTTTCGATACATTGATTTTTTCCCCGATACATTGATTTTTTTTTCGATACATCGATTTTTTTTCTCGATACATTAATTTTTTCCTTCGATACATTGATTTTTTCTCTCGATACATTGATATTATTTTCGTTACATCGATTTTTTTCCTCGCTACATTGATTTTTTTTTCGATACATCGATTCTTTTTTCGATACATCGATTCCCCCCCCCCCCCCCACATATTTTTGTCTGCAACGGAACGGCATACTTTGGCTTGCATGAACATACCGCAGTTTCAAACCTTTGTTTGCATCGGCATCTACTGCTACAGGGTTCACGACATCCATTCTACCAGCTTGATCTTTATAGAACAGCGCTGAGGTTAGATGAGATGATGTTGCGTCTTTGCTAAAGTTCAGTACAGTTTCCATATACGATCGGTAGGGATAAGCAGTGCTCGATGGTGTGACAAGTTTGTTGTTCAGGTAAACTTCTACTTGAGAAAATAAAGCATGCATCCACAGATTTACAGGTCTGACTTGAACATTTTCATCGAGATTAGATCTGTTACGTTATTAGAAAATGGTTTTTATTTATTAAATGAACTGCAAAAGTATTTGTTGTTTTAAATTAAACAGAACTCGCTCGATCGCCATGCTCTCAAGTCACGTGAGCTATATTGCACAGGGAGCCCTAACTGTCCATTCTAACATCGTTACATCTCTTCTCCTTAGTTCATAAACCCTAACATGAACTCAACTATATAAACATATACATGTATCAAAGTATGTACACATAAACAAGTACGATAATAAAAAAAAACATGTTCGAATTTGTTGTGAAAGTTTCACAAAGTGTGCGAAGGTATTAATCGTGCTCCTAGTCATCAAAACGTTTTGGTGCACGACGATTCCGGATTGAGTGGCGTACTTGAGTCTCCATGTCAATTTGAGGAATCACTTGTATCTCTGTATCAATGGACTCTTCAGTTGGTTCTTCAATTGGTTCCTCAGTGGACAAATCATCTGTACCGGGGAGTTCGGTTTCAAGGGATGGTTTCTCAGCGGTGGTACGTAAGTGTCTTCGGTTTCGACGATATGTTCTTCCATTGACCTCTACAAGGAAGGATCGAAAACCCAACTCTTCAATGACTCGGCCAAGGGACCACTTGGAATCACCTGGACAGCGCATCCTGATGACATCACCTGCAGACAAGGTTGGCAGCTCCTGTGACTGTCGATCATAAAATCGCCTTTGTTTCTCTTTGCATTTCTTTATCTTCTGCTGCACCCCTTCGATTAGGCGAGGTTTTAACTGTTTCCGTGCAACTGGAAGACATGTTCGTGTACGCCTACCATACAGCAGTTGGGCAGGAGATGCATCTATTCCTTCGGTGGGTGTATTTCGCCATTCTAGTAAGCTGAGAAGTGGATCGCGCTTGTCTTCACGTGCTTTTCTTAGTAATGACTTGCAGGTCTTCACCGCATTCTCCACTCTGCCATTGTTCTGTGGGTGATGAGGACTGGAGGTGACGTGATTGAAATCCCATTCCTCGCTGAAATTCCTGAAACTCTCGCTGTTGAACGGTGGTCCATTGTCACTCATTAGTGTGATAGGAATGCCGTGCCGAGCGAACCACGATTTGAGTACGGTAATGACACGAGATGCAACTGTACTCTTCATGTCTTGAACCTCAAATAATCCAGAGTAATAATCCACAGCTATCAAAAACGTTTGTCTATCCAGTTCGAATAAGTCTACACCGACTTTCTCCCAGGGAATCTCCGGTGCGTGGTGAGGCATCAAAGGCTCTTTGCACTGCTCAGGTCGATATCTGTTGCAAATTCCGCATTTGGATATGTGATCTTTAATGACAGCTATAATTCCAGGCCAATACACGGTATCACGTGCTCGTCGCAGAGTGCCTTCGATCCCGATGTGTGATTGATGCAAGCTCTTTATGGTTTCAAAACGTTCTGCAGCAGGTATCACCAGACGGTGTCCTTTGTACACAAGGCCATCTTCAGACGTCAATTCATCACGGTTGTTCCAATATAAATCAATAACTTGTTGGCTGGGTTTGTCAAGTTTGCGTGCTTCCTTGCGGCTGTCCGGCCAACCATTGGTGATGAGACCGATTAAAATTTGCAGCTCTGCATCTTTGACTGTTTCTTGGCGTATCTTCTTCAACTTTCGTGGGAGGTCATTGAGATCTTCATCATGTTTTAACTGTTCAAGTTCAGCTGAGAATACTCGCTCTTTTACTGCTCGTACCACACTGGGTTCCCTTTGATGTGCACTGACATTCAAATATGCTCGGCTAAGCGTGTCAGCCAAGTACATCATGGTGCCTTTCTTGTATTCAACTCTGATGTCGTAGTTTTGTAGTCGTAAACGCATGCGTTGTAGCCTCTTTGGTGCACTGTGGATCGGTTTTTTGAAAATCGTCTCCAATGGTTTGTGATCTGATTCCACCACTACGTCGCTCTTACCAAAGATGTATTGGTCAAACTTCTCACAGGCATAAACTATGGCTAAGAGCTCTTTCTCTATTTGTGCGTAGTTACGCTCGGTGCTTGTTAGTGCACGAGAGCTGTAGGCAATTGGGTGGCCATCTTGCAAGAGAGCAGCACCAAGACCGGTTTGTGAGGCATCGCACTGTATGGTTACTGGTTTTGTAACATCATAGTAGGCAAGCACTGGTGCAGTACTAATCATTCTCTGGATTCGAGCCATGGCTTCTTCATGTGCTGTTAGCCAACACCATTCTGCATCTTTCTCTGTGAGCTTTCTCAAGACTTCGGTTTCATCAGAGAGACATGGTAAAAACTTAGCTAAGTAGTTCACCATACCCAGGAATCTACGCAAGGAAGGCACGTCTGTAGGATATGGCATTCCGCTGATGGCTTCCACTTTGTTTGGATCAGGCTTAAGTCCTTCTGGGGTTAAGACATGACCAATGAATGAAACCTCTGATTTCCTCAACTGGGCCTTTTGGTTATTCAGCTTCAGGTTCTTCTCTCGACAGCGGTTTAGGAAGGCACGGACATTGCGGTCATGGTCAGTATTCCACTCTTCTGGTGTATTTCCAAAACCCACGACAATGAAATCATCCGCAATCACCTCCACACCTTTCAATCCTTCTACATGCTCTTGCATCCTTCGCTGCCATACTTCAGGTGCGCTGTTTATGCCAAATGGCATACGTTTCCAACGATATCGCCCGAATGGTGTATTAAATGTGGTGAGTAAGCTGGATGTGGGATCAAGTTCCACTTGCCAAAATCCATTGCTGGCGTCGAACACACTGAAAATCTTGGCACCATTCATTCTTGTAGCAATTTCTTCGATGGTTGGCATAGGAAAGTGTTCACGCTTTATTGCACCATTTAGATCTTTGGGGTCGAGACATATACGTATCTTGGCTTTTTCATCTGCTCCAGACACCGGTTTGCGCACTGCAAGCATGCTGGACACCCAATCAGTAGGCTGATCTACATTTGTAATAATGTCATCCTCTACCATCTGGTCGAGTTTCTCCTGGACTTGGTCTATCGATGCGACAGGCAAACGGCGAGGTGGGTGTACCACGGGCTTCACAGATGGATCAGTCACAATGGTATATTGTCCTTCTAGTTTGCCAAGTCCCTCAAAGACATCATTAAATTCTTGCAACAAAGGGTCCAATCCTGCCTTCAGTACATTTACCCGGGGTGTTCTGTCAGAGTCGAGGATCTGTATCAGGTTCATGTCAAGCATGGTTTGCTTGCAGAGTATTGGCTCATACCCCTCTCCTTTTACCACGTTCACAACAATCTTGTGTGTCTGACAAGCACGATTTACAGACACTATGGCTCGACCCTCAATGGGATGTTCACATCCATTGGCTAATATAAGCACTGAACGTTTTTTCTTATCCAGGTTCTTGAGCTCCTTGTCACCAGTTACGCTTTGGTAAACATTCAATGGTAGTAGATTACACTCTGCCCCAGTGTCCATGAGAAATTGAACGTCCATGTTTGGTACACCACTTATCTCACTTTCTACAGTTAACGTCACAGTTTCACGGTCTTTACTTACGCTTGTTCTTGTGGTGCCTAAATAATATCGCTCCTGTTCATGCACAGCAGCAATTTTATTCTTAGCCTGGCACTTAATTGCAAAATGATTTCTCACACCACATTTCCTGCATATTTGACCAAACGCTGGGCACTTACGCTTCTCGTGATCGCGACCACAGTATTTACAATCCTTGATTAGAGCTGAATGGCGGCCATCTTTGTGTTGTTGCTCGTCTTCTCTTGAATCGTCTTTCGGTTGTTTTTGTCGAACAGCATGCACTCCAGCTTCCAAATCCATCGCTTTCATTTGAGTGGCTGTACTCTCAGCAGCTCGTACTATGTCTAATGCTTTCTCAAGAGTAAGTTTATTGTCTCGAAGTAACCTTTCACGTACCTTTGCATCTCTAATACCAGTAACGAGACGGTCACGAAGTAACTGATCTGGTGTAAGCGATTCCAAATCACAGTTCGATGCAATTTGTCGCAGCTCCGTCATGTATTGGTCTACGGTTTCTGTAGCTTCTTGATCTCGGGTAAATAAACGGAAACGTTCATAGGTAACATTCTGCCTCGGAATACAATAATCTTCAAATTGTTTTAAGACTAAATCAATTTCCTTTACGTCGTCTTCTGAGGACCAAACAAATGTTCGAAACACTTTGTTGGCCTCCTTTCCTATTACTGATAAAAGAGTAGCTACCTGCCGTTCTTGGTCTTCTTTATCGAGCTTCGTTGCTAGCATATAATTCCTCCACGCCGACTTCCATACACGCCAATTCGAAGCCGTCGAGCCATCATTAGGGACCTTAAGATCCACGACGGGATGCCACGACGACGGTGTCCCGGAAGTGAATTTACAACTTAGTGTCAACTGCGCATGTCTGACAACACGAGTTCTCCCGTCCTCGTTAGGTCGACAACCGAAAAACGAGGGTTCTGGCGTAGTGGGACAATGTGAGTATTTTATTCCATTTTCTTGTCTTAAGGCTAACTTTAGCCGACTATTTTGGTACAAGAATGATACAACTTAGTTGCAACTTTGTTAAAACAAGTGCTTTAGATGTTTTTAAACAGAATAGTCTTACTATTTTTTATTCACAGTTTGAAAGCCAGACTGCCGCCAGAGCACGCGATGGCGACGAGCTCTTCACACTCTAATGAGGAAAAAAATCCTCCAAAAACAGCGTAAGTACTATACATACTTTAGCCGTATGACATCTGTAGGGTTTTTTGTGTGCGGGTTTTTAATGTATTCAAGATTCAAGGGAGTCCATTCATAATTAGCTGCAGCCTGGCCACTTTGTTTCGTTAAAACGTTTTCTCATTTAATTATTTCAGTAAAGGAATGTTTTGGACAGAAAAGCACGATGTTTTATTATGCCGAGAGATTCTGGTGGTAGATCCATTCACAGGCACAAAAAAGAAAACAGTTCAGAGAGGTGCAAAATGGAGCCAGATAGCTGACATGTTGTCGCAGATTCAAAATCCCTGTTTCAAAGTCGATCAAAGAGCTGTACGAGAGCGGTACAATCTTCTTGCACAAAAACTTCGAAAGAAATTTAAGTATGAAGCAGAAGCAAGTGGGATTAATTCAGACATGTCAGAGTTGGAATCTTTATTAGAAGAAATTATGGAAAAGGAAACTGCAGCAGAGGAAATCCAGGAGCAAGAACAAAATGGCAAAAATAAAGATAAAGAAAATGCACAGGATATAAGAAACAAAGCCATGGAAAGGCTGGCCCAAACACAGAAAAGGAAAAGTGAAAGTGGTGAAGAAAACAAGAAAAAGCGAAGATCCAATCCAAATGACACGCTAACATTTTTAAGAGAGAAAAATGAAATGCTACAGCAGTCAAAAAAAGAAGAGATGGAGATGCAAAAGAAGCAACATGAATTAGATGCAAAGAAACATGGTGACTTTATGGAGCTTATGATCAAACAGCAACAACAGCAGCAAAAATAGTCACAAGACTTTCAAGCTATGATGATGACTTTGATGACAAAAATGTTGGACAAACAGTAGGGGGAAATGTGTTTTATTATTTTATTTTTTCATACATGTATACCCAACTTGACAAGAGTTTGATGTACATTTTGTTGTTAATTCATGGGCATCAGTTTGATGCTGTTGTTACTTGCTTGTTGTTTATATGCATTTTGTTTATAATTATATTACATGTTTATATACATGCTGTTGACTAGTACATGTTTATACATGTATATATGCTGCTTATATACAAGTTTAAACAAAGAGTTCAAATTTTTGAAATATCTGAAACTTCTCCAATAAAGTGCTACAAAATTATTTTTGTATCCTGTTCTGATTTTGAAGAATTCAATGCTTTTTTGTAGGGGATTGGGTATACATTAGACAGCTGTATTTGCAGGCTAGGTATACATATGCGAAATCAAAACAAATTGTTTTCATAAATTTTTCTTAATGATTATTATTCTCACAATGTAATGTGTCACACCCTTTATTTCATGACTGAAATATGTCCCTGTGTTGTAGGTAAAAAAAATATATGTGTTTTCTTTACCAAAATAGGCCTTATTAAAGGGGGAGGTTGAGAAATAAATCATTCAATTTTTAAAATGGCTTTGCTAGTGGAATTTGATTGGCAAAGTAACATTTTCTGAAGAACAACTTTCATTTACTATATTCACAGCCAACAATACATTTTCAGTACATCATTTGTTGCTTTTGACAAGGTTTCTATTTAGGGTACAGTTAACACTGGTTGGTAGGAGCTACATCTTATTTTACAAAGGCCTGTGCTAAAGTATATGCTTTTTGATAACAATACATAAAGGAGCACAAGAAATCGATCGAAGTTATTATCTGGTGGGTCACTTAAAATTGGGGGTGAAGGTTACATGTATTTTATATATCAAGTGAATTACTTTACTCACCCCCACCCCCTCCATAAATAATGATTGGGCTATAATACTAAATGGCCTTTTCTAAACAAAGTATTCTTCGAGGGTTGGAGGTGCCATGTTGAAAAATTTAGAAGTAACATTTCCATAAAGACAGGTCAGGGCATTACGAAATATTGCACTGACAATGTACATTTTGCCAACAGAACTAAGGCCAATTTTTAGGTTCTTCTTGAAGTCCATAAACTTGTAATAATTTATGATATCCCCAAAGAGCCATTCTACTGAGACACGTACAGCACTCATAGAAGTGTTAAAGTCTTTCATCTGTTGGGTAAGAACAGCATTCCGGAAAGGGGCTTGGAGGTTAACACGAAGCGGATATGCTGGGTCACCATAGAGGCACATTGGTTGACCAGTAGTAGAAATAGCATATTGTCGAAGATCTTGAAGTAGCCCAGAATCTGCTAACATGCCTGCATCGTGTTTTTTCCCTTCTAAATTAAAAGAAAATGCAAAGGATAAAATGCTATTACAGAAAACTAAAAAAAGCAATTAAAGGGGCTAAAAAAGTAAATGATATGCAACCATATCAAGACTATCATTTAAAAATCTTACCAACAGGTCCATACATATTTGCAATCAATCCATTTGGCACTGCAATTGATTGAAACTTCAGTGCATGAACCCGCTTGTGTCCATTGTAGACCGTTCTCTGTAATTCTCCAGGGCGACATATTGGTCTTACAGTTCCATCAATGAAACCAACACAGTTGTTTAATGCACTACCTTGGTTTGAAATTGAGTCAGCATACCTTTCCAGGCTTGCAGGATTGAGTAGTGTGTGATTCCATTGGGTTAGTCGGTGCCCGTGTTGACTGAAAATAAAATCTAAAACCTTATTCGTGATCATACTCAATTCCGGCACTGGCCTCTGAAAGCGAGGGATCATATCTGAATAGCGACAAGGATATGTGAGACGTTTTAGTAGCATGCAAAGACCTTCAATTCCTTCACTTCGAGTGCCCTGGTTGCAAATAAATTTCTCCGGAATACCCAGTACTTCGGCAAGAAGTGGAATGTCAGTTTTTTCAAAGCGAAACTCGGCTTTGCATTCGAATTCATCCATCTCGTCCAAGTCAAATTTTCTGTTTTCATCGTACGGAAACTCTGGGTTCTTTGAAATATATGCATTATAAAGCAAAAGAAATTCGTCGTCATCAACTAATTCATCATCATAGCTTTGAATTATTAAACTTCTGGCATCTTTAAAAGAAGTCATTTACACATTTTGCTGTTTTCAAGGCCACAGCGTCGCCACAGAATAGTAATACAACTATTATCTGTAAAAAGTTGTAAAACGTCGCCGTCGTGCAAGAAAAAAACTGATCTTAATGTTTTGGATTTTGGCGCCACGACGGTACTCGCCCCAGTCTTACTCTACTTTCAGGATCCCGTCGTCGTGGCGTCCCGTCGTGGACCTTAAGGTCCCTATTTAATTCCAGCACGTCCGGAGGAGGTATCTGAAAATTAGCCATTCTCGTCGAGTTTCTACTAAACTCGTCGTCGCTGTCTGCCGTATTAAGCACAAACTGCACAGATTAGTTCTTCTTAGTAGTTTGTTTTACTCCTGACACCATGTTACGCTATTAGAAAATGGTTTTTATTTATTAAATGAACTGCAAAAGTATTTGTTGTTTTAAATTAAACAGAACTCGCTCGATCGCCATGCTCTCAAGTCACGTGAGCTACATTGCACAGGGAGCCCTAACTGTCCATTCTAACATCGTTACAAGATCCATCATTGGTTATTTTTGCTTTCACGTGTAGGTAACTGTTTGCTAAATCGGTATACACATCAGAATTTGCAGCACACAGAAACTCAATAGTATCTGAAGCTCCAATACTCGATACTGGATCTATATCTTCCCAAAATCCTTTATTCGTTTCTACTTGTGTACCAGGCATTACAAATAAATCTAATTCTGATTTTCCACACTCACACGAATCTTTATGTAGGGCACTAAAAGCTTGACTCATGATTTATATTTTATAAACGGTCCAATCTGTGCTTCCGTAGGCTCAGATGTTTTCTTCACAGTTTGTGAACGACTGATGGTTTTACGTTTTGTGTTGCCTTTTATAGGAGAATTCACCTGTTTGCGTTTACGACCAGCTCCTGATTGGTTCGTAATCCAACGGACCCCTTTTTGAGCAAGATCTTTCACAGCTTCAGAACTACGCCCTTTTATCGCTTGCTTTACATTCTTCCCTGCCAGAACATCTTGACCAACGTCTTTTACAGCTTGCAGAGCTCTTCTTCCAATAGCTTGAGCCCCTCGTTTTACCAGAGGTATTGCAAAGCGTGCAATACTTTTAAAAAAACTTCCAATGCCGTAACCTTTCTGAATACGTGCACCTCGGAAACCAGGCAGACTTCCACCTTGTTGTCTTCTTAAATAATGCTGTTGAAATTGCTTTACGTCTGGAATAATTGTATATCTCATTTTTAAATGAAATACGAAGATTTTCGCTGTCTAAAGTGAAGTGTCACGATCGACTTCCCGAAGCCAAATGGTACGTTTTCGTTTTTGTCGTCCTTTATATTCACTTCAATCGATTCAAAGGACTTCACCTTGACAGGAATATATTTTAGGTTACGGAGACTGACGTTCACGTTTTCACCATAACTTCCTTGAGTATTGACAATTCTGAGTAGGGGCACTTAGACATCACCGACAAACTGTGCATCCACGATATCGGTGTATACATACATGGCTGAAAATCCACCGTTAACATCTGCTACGTAGGGGCTTAGGGTTTTCTTTTTAATTACGGTGTCTTGTTGAAACCCTAATGTCGCAGCAATATCACCAGATATCCACACGAGTCCACCTTTAGGCACATCAATCATGACTTTGTGTTTACTTGCAATGTAAGAAAATTTTATCTTGGCTCGTGCCTCTTTTGTCATGCTACGGTTTAAAGCCCCCACGAGATCGCCAATGGTGTTATGGTAACCATCTGGGATAAGACCCGTATCGTCGTATTTTGTTCCAACGTTAAAGAGAAACGTTTGTTGATTACCTTTTCGAATCGTGCTCCATGTATGGGGATAATATAACTCTGACAAAGCTACTTCCCAGTCACCTGTCAGTTGTATAGTTTCAGCAAGCTTTACTTTAAAATTAGTTACAGTATTATCTGGAAAATATTCCATAGAGCTATTGCTTGGAAGCGTTAAATAAAATTGTGTTGCCATGTCGAAGAACAATACACAAATGAACACAAATTGTAAGGTACACACATTTTTATTTCGAGGTAGGTAATCTTCGAGTTAAGCCCTTCGAGTTAAGCCCTTCGAGTTAAGCCCTTTTCGAGTTAAGCCCTTTTCGAGTTAAGCCCTGGACACGCCCATTTTTTCTTTAGACACAACCATTTTTTCCTAGGACTTAACTCGATGAACTGAAGATGTTTTTACCGTTCGAGTTAAGCCCTGTTTTTTTGAATAAGATGTAGGTAATTGGACTGACACTGGGGTTATATAATGTAGATGAATAAAATTTGCAAAGAATGCGGTATATGGCCTTAGGCCAAAAGGCACATCTTGCTGTATTTTTGTTAACTTGCGGAGGCAACGACGGTTGAAGCTAGGCGCAGTGTAAACTTGATTCGGGAGTAAGTTAAACAATTATAAGAGAAAGATTAAAGATACGTAAGTATTATTCAGTAAAATAATACATGGGACACAACCCTCGACAATTGTTTCGACCTTCTCGTGGTCTCTTCAGGAGGGATTTGGGTCTGGCAGTCGATGTGATTATGTTGGAAGATAAACAATAAACAGCATAGAACGAGACTATTAAATATAAATAAAGTGTGTGCTTACCGAAGTTGTTGTTGTTGTTTCTTGACAAGCCAACACGTCGTGCCTTTTTCCCGCAAGCAAGATAGTTCATGGTTCACGTTGGTTGTCTGGAGTGATGTCGGCCGCTCAGTCCAGTTGTCAGAGACGTAATGAGATCGGTTAGTCGCAAGTGGATATTAGTTTAATGTCCGTTGTTATGTCATCAGTTTTGAGTAGGTGTTAGGTGTCGTAGAGGAAGGGTTGGGGAGGCCCGGGATACCTGAGGATATATTTTGCGTAGGTTGGGGGACTGGAAACGAGTAATTACAAGGGGAATAATATTATTGTAAAAGCAAGGACGTGCTGGAGTTTCATGGTGTAATTAATCATAAACGAGTAGACGGAATTCGTGTAAAATGGTGAGATAAGTTTATCAAGTAAGTGGAATTATATTTACAGGGTGATAGGAATCCATTAGTGCATAAAAATCGCGTAAAATTAGGTGGTGTTTTACAAGAGTTAAATTAAAGTATGTACAAAGGTATAAGGATGGATAATGGGTGTAAAGGTATAGATAATGGGATAATTATTTACAAAAGTGCGTAAATTATACGCCATTGATCAATTGTTAGTATTCATAAGGCATGGAGTAGATTTTACTTGGAAGAAGCTGGATGTTCCAAAGTGGTATTAAGAAAATGGTGGGTATTTGTAATTTGTCTGGTAGGTGGTTAGCATCATTCTTTCAAGAGCTTTACTGGGTGTTATATACGTATTTAAAAGGTATAAAGAGTTCATAAATTTGGATCCATTGGTAGATTCCTGAGTTGGTTGTTTGATACGTGGTGGCGGGTAGTTGATGATTTGCTGTGTCCTGGCTGTCTTGGAGGTATCGAGGCTGTGTTGTCTATTTTTCAGCATGGATGTCTTGTGTAGAGGAATATCTCAATATGGTGTTGATGTTGTTTTGTCGAGGTTGGGTTATCTTTGTAGGAAAGAACATTTTGGGTTGACTTGTCTCAGTTAATGTTGATGTACATGTATATGTACTGTATTCTGTGTTGTAGTTATTGAGTATTGTTTGTTATATTGTTATCTTGTAGTTTGGCACGAATAAGAGAATCTTTAAGATTCTTATTTCTTTGATATGCTACAATTGGTGCTTCTGGCCAGATAATACTCAATGTAGGATCTTGTTCTATTATGTGCCAATGTTTTCGTAATATTTGTCCAATGTGTGTTGTATTGTTGTTGTATGGAATGGAAAGTATAGGGCTTTTGTTGTCAATTTTGTGCTGTTCTTTGTTTAGTAGTTCTAGTTGTGTATGTTGTTTGGCCTGTTGAAAAGCAGTCTGTATTGTTTCTTGTTTATAACCACGGTGGGTCAGTATAACTGACAGGTTATTAAGTCTTAGATGTAATTTAGTATCATCTGTAATAATACGGCGATAGCGAAGTGCCTGACTATAGACGATACTATTTTTACAAGACTTTGGATGAAAAGAATTGTTATGTAGAAGTAATGTCCTGTCTGTTGGTTTTATGTACAAGTCTGATTCAAGTTTGTTGTTCTTATTGATGTAAACTGTGGTGTCGAGAAAGTTAACAGATTTGTAGGAGTGTGTACAGTCAAATTTAATTGTTGGGTGGAATTTGTTTAAGTATTCTAAAAATTCATTGAGGGCGTCAATACCATGTGTTCATAATGCAAAAATGTCATCAATAAAACGGATCCATTCAATTGGAGTTAGTCCGTTTGGTGCATTTAAGAGCATTTGCTTTTCAAGGACTGTCATGAATATGTTAGCATATGTTGGGGCCATTGGTGAGCCCATTGCTGTGCCATGAATTTGTAGAAAGTATTCATTGTTGAAAGTGAAGAAGTTATTTTCTAGTATAAGTGAAAGTATTTCAGTCATAGTCTGTGTGTCTGTATTGTTCTGATTGTCAGCATTTAACATCTCAATGCAGGCTTTAATGCCTTCTTCATTGGGTATGTTTGTATACAGACTTTTAACGTCTATTGTAATTAGTATTATGTCTTTTGGTAGACCGTCGTTTAGAGAGAATATTCGTTTGAGAAAGTCATTGGTGTCCTTAACATAAGAACCAATTTTAGTCATTAGTGGTTTGAGAAGGTGGTCAGCATATTGTGAAAGGCTGACTGTCGGGCCTCCACAACCAGATATGATTGGTCTTCCAGGTATGTCAGTTTTGTGTATTTTAGGAAGAAGGTATAATGTTGAGGTTCTAGTTGTCAATTGTGGTTAGTAGAAATTTGTATGTTGTGTAGTCGATAAGTTGGTTATCATACATTTTATTAGTCAGTGTACGGATTTTGTGTTGAAGTTGTTCTGTTTTTTGGGCCAGATGACAATAGCTCCTCCTTTGTCCGCTGGCTTGATTATAATGTCATTGTTGTTTTGAAGTTCATGTATGGTGTTACGTTCTGAAGGTGTTAAGTTGGGTATGGAGTTTGTTTGGATATGGTCTGTTTTCAAGTCGTAGTATACACGTGAGTTGTATTCCATTAGATTGGAGTTGTTGGGTTGAGGGGTGGTATGAATTTGTTGGGAGTTTTGAATGGGTGTTTGGTGGTGTTGTGGTCTCTGAAGTGGTATTTAAGGTACATGTTGCGTCTGTATTGTAGGAAGGACTTATAGACTGTGTTGTAGTGGGTAGGTTTTGGAGATGGAATAAAGCTAAGGCCTTTGGAAAGGAGGTTGATGGTGGGTTTGGGTAGAGGTGTATTGGATAGGTTGACAACAGTGTTGTCTATAAGTTTGTTGTGAATTTCTTTGTGTAGTTTGTTTTTGCTTTTGTGTCTGTTGTTGTTGTAGTTACGTTTCTTGTCAGAGTGTTTGTTTAGTATGGTTTTGTTGTAGAAGTTCGGAGGTGATGTTGGTGCGGGTGTTATTGGCGAGGTTTGTGTATGTGTCGATTCAGAAGAAAATCCTGAATACCTTGTTGGACGTGTTGTGTGATAGTGGAGGGTAGGCGTGTGTTGTTGCTGGTTGGTGGGTGTCTTGGTGTTTGGTTTCGTTGTGTGAAGTTTTGGTTGATGAGAGGTGTTGGTGGTGGTAGAGTAATGTTAGTCTGTCGTTGTGTATTGTTGGGATGTCTTGTGGCATTGTTGTTCGTGTAGTGATGTCTGTTGTCTTTTAGTGTAGTTGTGTCATGGTTGGTTGGATTGTTTCGTTGTTGGTGTTGGTGTTGGTTGTTGTGGTTGTCTTGGTGTTGTTGTTTGTTATGTTGTTGTCGTCGTTGTTGTTGTCGTCCTTGTTGTCGGTGTTGTTGTTGTCTTGGTGGTTGTTGTTTTGGGTTTAGGTGTTGTTGGTGTTGGTTATGTTGTTGTCGTTTTTGTTGTCGTTGTTGTCGTTTTAGGTTTTTGGTGGATTTGATTGCAGTCAGAATTGTTCGTCTGGTGTATGATTCGCCTACTTGGTCTGATTTTTTTATAATTTTTTCTGCTAGTTTTTTGTCAGGAGTGATTTTAAAGAGATGCTGTGTTCGGTGTTGTAGTTTCATTTCCGTGTCGTCTAGTGTCGTTTTGTGATATTCAGTCATAATGTCAAGTAGTTCGTTGGAGGCATTTTTTAATGTACTCTCCCAACGTTCCCTCAATGCAGGAGGGAGATATACTCGGCATTTCTGTCGTAATGTGAGTTCAGGGGGGGTAGTGTTGTTCGTGTGATGTTCGTTGAGTTTGTCTAGGAATGTTTTTTGTTTTTCACGTTTTAGTTTTAATGTATTAAGAATACGGAAAGGATTAAGAAGGTTTGTGGGAATGTTGTTGATGTTAATGTCCGTTTCAGAATCTGGTTCGTGTTCGTCGTCGTTTATGTTAATCCCGTTGTCAAGTAGGTGTGGTTCATTTCTGTTAATGTTACTTGTGGAAGCCCCATGGTTTACACTGTCTTGTTCGTCTGAGGTGGTTACTATTGTGTTCGTTTCGTTATTGTTGTGGTATTCGTTCGTGTTGTGAGTTGTAGTGGTTTGTCCATCGTTGGAAGTTTGTTCTGGTGTCGAGTCAATTTGCATTTCCGGTTCAAAAATGCTGTCGTTTAGATCGGTCATGTCGTAAAGGCTGTTGTCTGTGGTAATGTTGGAGTTTAGTTCGGTGTCAGTATGGATGTCCTGTTGGTTTGTTGGGTTTTGTGTTGTGTCATGGTCATACGTTGTTATTGTAGTTTCATTGATTGTTCTGTTGTCATTGGCTATGTTTTCGTGTTGTGCGTCATCGTATGTTACAGTGTCGTCAATTGCCAAAAGTTCGTCCTCATCGATACCTTCGACTTGTAGGTAGGAAGAAGTCCTCGTCCGCTTGGGCCAGGATAGAAGCTTCGACAGGGTCAAATGGGGTGTCTGGGAAGGATCTAGTTTCTTCTGGTTGATCTTCGTTGGCATTCAAGGTGAAGGGAACCACTATTTAATGTGATTATTATGGAGATGTTAATTCATAATGAAATAAGGAACTGTAGATATTTTCTCACGGAATTTGTGAGTCGCACTATTGAACCACCCAGGGAAGAAAATTTTGATCTTACGGTAAAACCGTTTGTGAAATAGATACCTGAACACGTTATGAATGGTCCCGGGCTTAACTCGAAGACAATAAACGAATTAGATGCCCGAGTTAAGCCCCGACATTTGAAGGATGTAAACGAATAGCGCAAAATTCAACGGAAACGAAATTATTCGGTGTATTCATGGAGAGTATAGATAAAATTTGGTCTAATAGTAATTGGCGAATAATTAAAGTATTCGTGCAATACTGTAGTTCAACATTATATCAAAAAATAATTCAATAATGACCACGGCTATACATGCAGCTGAAGTGTGCAAATGTTAAAACTATTACAGGTAATTCTCACCGTTGAAAAAGAAAAATGATAAGCACCGAAACGTACGATTTCTTATTAAATTATTCCAAAATGACCTTAAGTTTTACTTCTTATTTCTTTGATGGGTTTTGATATTCATGTTATACGTGTAAGATTCCCGCCCGGTTCCTCTTAAGTAATAAAGTCGTAGACAACAGATACATTGAGCAGCATTCTTGACAATACTCGCCTATATTGTAAGCGTTCTTGCTCAATGCTCTCTAACTGTATCGTAGTGTTCAGAATTTATGGGTAAATTTAAATAAACGCGCGAGGTTTGTTATGGAATTATGGAATTTCAGATTTTCAGCCAAGAAAAACTGTTCATATGGGGGAAATTTTACTCCGTATCCCGTTTGCCGAGATTTTGTTAGCGGCATGCACACAGGCTATCTATATATGCTCTGATATGAAGTAAGAAGATCTAGGCATCGCAGTCAAAATCTTGTAACTTTATTCTAACTTATTTATTAGAGAATAGTATTAGTCTATACTTTATCTATACTCTCCAAACGATTCATGAAAATACCGAATAATTTCGTTTCCATCGAATTTTGCGCTACTCGTTTACATCCATCAAATGTCGGGGCTTAACTCGGGCATCTAATTCGTTGATTGTTTTCGAGTTAAGCCCCTTCTTTTATGAGGGGCTTAACTCGAACGGTAAAAACATAAATGGGCGTGTCTGGAGAAAAAATGGGCGTGTCCGGGGCTTAACTCGAAGGGCTTAACTCGAAGATTACCTACCTCTTATTTCGTTATATCTTTTACATTATCGGCTGGCACCCAAGAATTAAAATCTTCAGAATAGCTTAAACCATTTTACAAGATACTCTTTACGTTTACCACGCATGCGTGATGTAATTACTCTTTCTATTCTATAAAAGTCACTATCTGTCTTTGTAACTCTTTGCAATTCCTGTTCGTAAAATGTTCTTTCTAACTTTTCTCCGTGATAATCAGCAATCTTGTACACTGGCGGTCGTCTGGGTACTCGCTTCGTGATGGTAAACACTTCTTCGGTCCAGTTAGGTAAGTAGCCTTTCTTGAATGTACGTCTTGCTTTGCTAATCCGGACTTGGTCACCAATGTTGAATTTATATTTGATGGGTTTGCTGGACTCATCGATGGGTACTCGCTTTGTGATGGTAAACACTTCTTCGGGCCAGTTAGGTAAGTAGCCTTTCTTGAATGTACGTCTTGCTTTGCTAATCCGGACTTGGTCACCAATGTTGAATTTATATTTGATGGGTTTGCTGGACTCATCGCCATACAGTTTTTGCCATACAGTACTCTCGTTTTCTCGATTGACATCTACCGGTCTCATCCCAATACTACGGTGTCGAATGGTTGTAGGAATACACTAATTTTTGTAGTACATCGGTATATTTCAGCGTATTCTTAGCTGTAAAATATTTCCACATTTTTCCCTTTAACGTTCGGTTAAATCGTTCAACGATGGATGCTTGGTATCGCTAGGTGTTGTAAAAAATCGAATATGTTTGTCCTTCAATAACTTTTGAAAGCGTTTGTTGGTAAATTCAGTTCCTTTATCGGTATGAATTGTTTCGCGCTTCCTTCCTTTCTTTAGTATCTTTTCAAAGGCTTTAACCAAACTCTCTGCAGTCTTTGTTTTTAATGGTTCCACCCACGCACATTTGGACAGTACATCAATAACAGTTAAAACGTATTTATAACCATAATTTGTTTTACTAAGCGAATCCATAATTACTAGATCGGCCTCCCACTCCTCGTCCATCGCTCCAACAATAACACGATTTCGCTTAAAATTATGTCGTACGAGTTTATGCAAAGTATTGGTACCTTGCTGTCTAAGCCATGTTTTTATCTTGTTTCGGGATATCTGAAATTTACCATCACTTTTTACGACACGGTATAAGGCATCTACGCCGCCAAAACTTGCCGGACTTTTTGGGTTGTAGTACAGGTCGTGAAGGTACTGTTCCACCATCTAATTCAGATGCCTGTATCACAAATTTCCCCCCACAGCACGCCGAAATACAGCGAATCTTTCGAAAAATATTACGAAGGACTATTTGTGGTAAACCGCCACAAGTCATATTCACGCGACAAAGGTTAGAGGTAAATGAATAAAGAGAAGTCAATGACACGATATAAATGCAAACATATTTATTACATATTAAATTAGAATACAAAATTATATATGTTCAACAAATGTTTATTTTTCCCAAGTCTTCAGTCATTGGATCGACAGTTTTTTGAAAAAGATGTTCTTCATAGGCTTCTTTAGGGTCACTCTTTCTGCTTGTAAAGGATTCACCCGTTTCTGCGATCCTGTACTGATATTGTAATGGACTGCTGAAAAGACATCCAATGTTATAAATTCGTGGCGAGCTCTCTGTAGGTTTCCATTCAAAGAATCCGCATGCATGTTGTCTTTCGTTAGGACACGAGTAAAACAGCCGACCCTGGTTGTCCCTTTCTTTCTTAACTTTACGAGTACGGCAAACCATTCCGTGTTTACACAAAGGCTTTGGACTTTCGAAGACATCCCCCCATTGCCAAAATGAGCAGGGATTCTCTCGTTCAGAACAGACGAAGTAAGGTCTCCCGTAACTTTCTCTCATTTTGTCTTTAACCATTCGTAGTGACGCCAATTTCTGATGAGTAGAACAGACTGGATGTAGACAGCCACTTGTTCGAAAAGCATCTACGGCTTTGCCAAACATGTAACAATCTTCTTCAGGGCAGAAAAACTGACAGCTAGGCTTTTGGCCACAGAACCAGAATAAACCATTCTTGGTCGTAGAGTTAGATGCAGGTTTACCGTGAAGACACTCCATTACAATGATCTTACTCTGACGACAAACAGTAAGTGAATGATACACCAAACAAAGTTAAAGCTGTTCAACGCTATGGTTACGCGCATATTAATCAGGATTTCTTTGTCTAAGTTTTGATGTCGCCCGGACTCGCCCAGACTCGTTCTTTTGTTTAAAATACTGACATTTTAATGAGATTTTACACATGGAAATATGCAAATATCATTCTGAGTAGAAGGTACCCTAGCAACCGTGAACGGAGAACTAATAATAATTCGTCTCTATTTAGACAAGTCAATACATTTGAAATCATTGATCGTTCTCCTTACAGCTTCTCGAATTGATTCTTCATCCAAGGATTCGCTTACTCTATACACTAGGGTTAGATAAGCGATAATTCGACCAAAATTGTTGGGGTTCATCTCTTCATAAACGTGTTGAAGACATATTCTGGGTATTTGTTCACTGATACTGTCGAATAGTACTCGATGTTCTTCTAGACAATGTTTAAGGTAATACGCGATAAAGTGTCTTTATCGATATCAACGTTATTTTGTCTTAGTTCGTCGTAAATAAGATCCATGACAGTAAATACGTTCTAAATCGAGCGTATTTTCGCGAAGCAGTCGGAGACCAGTCGAGAATGACGTAGTCAAAACCGGGGATTGACTAACAGCTAGGGTTAGGGGGGAAGCTAGGGTTAGAGGGTCTCAAAGGAGCCTGAGAAATAATGACGTAAGCATAAATAATAAGTTTGACGTAGTAAACACCGGGGGGCTGAGCGACAGCTAGGGTTAGGGGGGAAGTTAGGGTTAGAGGGTCGTAAAGGAGCCTGAGAAATAATGACGTAATGAGATTAGGGTAAGAAGGTCCCAAAGGAGCACGAGAATGAATAAATAATAAGTTGAATATTTAATGAGGCGGCATCCCTTTGGGGTCTATAGTGGGGGGTGTCACTACTCACATGGCACAAGAAACGTGGGGGAAAAAGGATCCAGACACCCCTAAACAAAATCCAAAAATCGGTCAGTTCCAACAATCGCCAGTGATACCACTTAGTAAAACAGCAGATATTAAATCAAGGAGACAGATTAGAAATAAAAAAGTATCAAATCGATCATCTGGCTTTTTCGTTTTTATTCGAAAAAATAAACGTAAACTACTAAGAAAGTATCGAGATATGTCAGTTGTATCAAAAGTAGCAGCGTCAATGTGGCACGCCCTGCCAGAAGAAAAGAAAAAATCGTTAGTTAGAATGGCAATAAATGAAACTGATATTAAAATAAATACAGAAACAGAACAAACGACAGGAATTTTTGGTAAGGATTCTAATGCAGGTGCAACAAATAACATGACAAATTTTGAAACTACTGAAGATGAACGTGTCTATGGTCATACGGGGTTGCAAAACAAAGGCAATGATTGTTGGCTTAATAGTCTTTTACAGTGCATGAACTCTTTACCTGTCAAAGTATTACTAACAGCATACAAAAGAAATGTTACACCTGTTATGTCTGCCCTTATACACGCACTGAAAAAGCTTGATGATAACGTTAGTCAAACGTTATTATATCCAGGGAAGTTACACGAAGCTTTTCAACGCCAGTTCCATTACATTGCAGGGGCACAAAACGATATTCATGAAAGCTTTACATGTTTATGCTCCGGAGGTGGAAAAACCAATAATTTTTTTGAAAATCATTTTAAAGGATAAATTCAGTATAGCAATACCCTGTTCCGAATGCAACAAGGTTGTGTATTGTACCCCAGAGGCATTTACAAGCATATTTTCCCCATTGGTAAATGACATTAAATGTTTACAAAAAAGTGTATCAGACAATCTAAACGACAACATTATGATCAAATATACTACGTGTAAAACAGAAACAATTCACACAAGGAAAGGACGTTTTGTGGTTTTACCGGACACATTACTAATAGTTTTTAAGCGATTTGAGAATCGTGGTGGATCTTACAGGAAGAAACACTCGAATGTACAACTTGCATCTGACATTCAAGTAACAGCAGAACGCCCGTTTCAATATCGTCTAAGAGCGTGCGCATTACACCATGGAGTTCACCTTCAGAGTGGCCATTACACAGCGTTGAAATATGAAGATAACAATGTTATAGAGATCGATGACACCAATGTGAGAAATGTTTCAAAGATTTGGAAAAAATATTCATCAAAGACAGTCTATTTGGCATTTTATTGCAAGCAAGGTAGCACAGCAATCTCGTTCCCAGACCCTTCTCACGCGGGCCGTGCCCATCGACCGAAAGCTCTGGGATAATCCATTTCAAATCGACATTTCATTGGTTGAATAATTAACAGTGGCTAGTTGGACGGAAAATCTGTATTGTTTGTTCTTTCGAAAGCCTTGAGGGGTTTCAAATTTTATCTGGCGACTGAAACTTGTCAAGAACCAAACCTCTGGAACCAAACAGCAGTTGAACAGCAAGTATTCGGTGGCTTATACCTGGTTTCGAAAGGGAAAGCGGTGAGTACTGAAGTGGTGTGTGTTGCCCGCGGTGCGGAATCTTGTCAGTTGTGGAACAAGATGGCTAGTAATTTCAGAACTACATATCGTTGAAGTATATGGTGTACGTATGTTGTTATGTGTTGAATGAGCTTTCATTTGATGTATCGTTCAAAATTCTGTGTTTTATTAAACTTGTTAAAATGTCCAAAATGTGCGGCGAACCACTGTTTGAAATAATATTACAAATAAACAGGAAATTAGCCTCTCACAAGTGATAATACAAAATTTTAGATTTCTTTTGAAATATTTAACGCACAACATTGAGATATATATCATACAGAAGCTATTGAAAAATTCTATTCGGGTTGGAAATTTCAAGCTTCTAATTAAACGGGAAATATTTTTAAAATGGAAAAATTGGTTCATTGCATCGATTTCCTGTATATCTGTATAATATTAAATGAAATATTATTTGGAACAGTGGTTCGCACATTTTTGACATTTTAACAAGTTTCATAAAACGCAGAATCTTTAATTCTACATCAAATGAAAGCTCATTCAACATATAACAACATACGTACACAATATATTTCAACAATGCGTAGTTCTGAAATTACTAGTCATCTTGTTCCACAAATGACAAGATGATATGCCATTATTTAATTAATACCCTACTCACCGCTTTCTCTCTTGGAACCATTCAAAAGCCGTCGATCACTTGCTGTTTATGTTCTTGACAAGTTTATCCGCTGGTAAATAAGCGATTTGACATAACCAGTGGGAACAACACACAGGGTGTCTTCTTGTTCGACAACAATCATCTTCAGGGCTTCGAACTAGCAGCTTTTCTTCGATGCGTAATTAATCCATCTCTATTTGTTTCTCGCAGTGCATACTTCAATGCAGCATTAAATAAATCAACGTTTTTCGAGGCCATAACAAATAAATCTAAGATACCGACAACATTGAATACTCTTGAAAACCGCAGTAAATGTAAATATTTCATTGAAGAAGCGCTTTGTAATCTCACACATGCTCAGTTGCGACGGAAGCTAAATTTTGGCAAGAGACGATGGATTATCCCAGAGCTTTCGGTCGACGGGCGCGGCCCGCATGAGAAGGGTCTGGGAACGAGATTGGGTAGCACAGCTGATCTTACCAATAGCACAAGAAAGCACAGCGAAGTTGACCCACAGAAAACTTCTGGAAAATCCGAAAACGAAAATAAGAAAACAGCTACTCAGACAGAAAAATCCCAAACCCCAAAACGGCGAAATGCGGTTAACGGAGAAAACGTGCACAACACAAAAACCTGTAAAAGTAAAGGCGATTGGAAACGCATATGGGACATTTCGCGCAGGGATGAGACTATTTGTAAGTTTGCAGAAACTGGTTACGAGCTAAAGGGTAGAGATTTTAAAACAATCGAATTTCCAGTTACAAATACCAGCTACAAATTGGTCAACCAGGGGTGGCTAAACGACTGTATTGTTGATGCTTACTTATCACTTCTGGCACAAACATCCTCAGAAATGGGTATAGCGATGTTCGCGTTCGGCTGTCAATTTTTCTCTCACTTACGTCGAGTAATATCCCGTAAGAATGAAAACAATTTTTTTAGAATAATGTCCAGATTTTATAAAAATGAACTTTTCGAATCATACGATTGCCTTGTGATACCAGTTAACTCGGCAGACGGAAATCATTGGTGTGTTGTATACATTCATACATGGAAACAAACATTTTACTATTATGATCCAATGTATAAAGTATACAGAATTTAACAACGGTTAAACTAATCAAATTTTATGTAAATGAGCTCTACGAATTCAAGTCGTATGGGGTAGAATTTGAATCTAGGCGTTTCGTGATTTCATTCGACGCTTTCTGGGAAAATGAATTTTATACGCAAAATGATAATTCGAGCTGTGGAGTGTACATACTTATGTACATAAGTTTCAAACTTGGATTACTGAATGTCGATCCACTGAAAAATGAAATGGAAGAGGATAAGAGCATTCATTGCCCAAGAATTATTAGAAAATGAAAAACATCTACCTAGCACAGAAATTTATCTAGTACAGAAAGGTACAAAAAAATGCAGTGTCCCCACGTCCTATAAACAACAGGTGGGTGAACGTGTGGTTCTAAGATGCAAAGCTTATGGAGGAGAACCAAAACAATTTTTGTGGATATTTTGCAATACAATTGTATGTTCAGAGCAGACGTACATATTTAAATTAAATCACAACCAAGTTGGAACATATACATGTCAGGTCACATGTGAAGACGGTGCAGTTGTTACGTCATCAAAGTGTAAAGTAGAATGTGTAACACGTACAAATCTTAATCAAGACATAGACCACATTCTTGAGGTATTGAAACAAAAAATTGTTTCTGTAAGTGACACTTGAAGTGGTCGATAACTATCGGGTATTTACTGTAAGGAATGAATAATATTTTCCGAAATTTAAATCGCATAATCACCTGCAGGAGATGGTTTTTTTTTTGATTGTGCAACTGGCAGCTGATGACACAACGCGGCCTGTAAGGAATATTACTTGCGCAACAGGACGACACAGATTGACCAAAAACACTGAATTGTTGTGTTGCCGTTGCAGCGGATATGTATGACTTGGCGTGACGAATGTGTCAGTATGTATGCAAAAGTTGCGAACATCTTATTTAAATTTCAATTATTATTCAATAAACAGTTCAAAACCTCATTAAGAATTCATGAAGACAAAACAAAGGAAATCCATGTTTAATGAGTGTCTTTATATGTGATAAAGTAAGATCATTCAACATACGGACAGTCTCTAGGGGCTCGTTTTTGAAGCCGTTCATTAAACTCACAGCATGTGTTTTATCAGGTCATAACTACTCGGGCTGCACCCTCATGGTTTTAAATCTGGTAAAACACTGCTGCTCGTTTATCAAACTATACATAATATAAGATGTTCACAAGAATTTATGACATTACAGAAGTTTGGATCAAATAACCGAATATAATTAAATTCAAAGTAGAGAAAAAAACAAAAAAACAACAAAACTCATACATTGTATAGAATTCAATATATTTTAGAAATAAAAACAAAATACACAGCCATAGTTAAATTAACGTGATTTTTTACTTTAATCAGATTGTAAGAACGAAATACAGAACTGCAAAGATGAACAACGCTGCAAGAGACCTTAATATTTAAAAATGGTCCAGATTACAACAAACGAACCAAATATATCTACGGAATTCAAGTAGTAGTGAATAATGAATTTGAAAGAAAACAAGAACCCCAATGTAAACAATTCAAAATTATCTAGCAATTAAAATCATACAGGTTTGTTTACCGCGTTTTAAATAATTATGTGTTGGTATAACTCACATATTGCTTATTGGTTTTGCAATTAAATAATAAACCAAGACATGCAATTAGACAAGCTTGCATGTCAACTCAGTATCTAGTATCCCCGCCTCTAATATAATTATTTTTCAAATAAAATTAACCATACTGCATGATATCAACAGCTAAAATTATTTTTATAGAATTCAAGAATCGCCCATTCAAGAAGAGGCATAACTTAAAAGAAAGAAAGAATGACGTCTGTTTACATCAATAATACAAGCGTAATCAAAATGGCAACATCAACAAGAAGGATAACACTAGCTTATATAATACATAATCATTATGTAATTACAACCTTTCTGCATTTGACGTTTTTGTTTCCATTCTATATATGCATTAAGCCGGTACGGTGGGCAGGTATCTAACCACAGCACAAAACGAAGTCTTACATTTTCGTTAATAATTAACAAGAATATCTTTTGTAATTATAAGCATATAATTTGTCATATTAGTAAGACTATATGAGATCTAAAGTTGTTGGGAAAATGACGGATAGCTCTCAATAACTCCACCGATATCTTCAGAATCAACAACATTTTTTATGGCTATATAATTTCACAAAAAACGTTTTAACATTGTGCATTTTTTACTTTGCAAACAAAACAGTAACTACGTAGAGGAACAAAAGCAGAACGGGAAAAGAAGATAAATAACATCGCTATAAAGTTTTCCTTTTGAGTAAGAATGGACAAAAAAAAATGAATGCGAGAGCGAAAGTGCATATACACTAGCGGTGGATAAAGAGAAACATTATTTTGAAATACTGGATGGGATACTACTGGAACATCCTGATACAATTTCTATTCTTGATTACACCACATGACAAGCCTGAATAATAATAATAGAGACAAAGCTGAACTTGGATTTCAACTATCTAGATGACAGAGTGGATTAAGAAAACATCGATTCCGGCAGTTCAGGGCAACATGGACTAATGGCATTCATTTTTTATGCTGTAAAATACTACATCAAGCAAAACAGTTGATTGAAGCAGAGGCTGCACGACAGTAAAAGTTGGATTACAACAAAATGAAAAAAGACATATGTGATATGATGTATTTATGGTAAATAGCTGGATCCCGCAACATATAGTAAAAGTGGTAAAAACATTTAAATCATTGTGGGCGAAAACTTTAAATATGGGTACTGGATAAAGAGTACAAAAAATAACTTTTCCATGCGCACAGTAATGGGCGTGTTCAGCATGAAATTAGTAAATAACCTAAAAAATATATAGAATTGAAGCTAGAGAAGACGGGTATGTACAACTGTGATGAAAGTATCTTAATATTGTATGGCAGTGAGGAATGGACCATAACGAAAACTACGGAAAAGCAACTAAAATGACGTTACAGCAATATGCTAACTAGGATTACACTGAGCAAGCTAACAAACGATATCTTCAAACTTGTCTTGTCACAATTTCTTGAGATACGTATCCGACTCTAACGGGTCACTGTATCAGACATTGAAATGCAAGTGGCAGATGTTATCTATGAACTACGTTTGTGGGATTTAACCGAGAGAAATAAAACAAAAGACGACGAAATGTCTATTCTATCACCAACTTGAAAAAGGACACTATAGGTTCCGATAACACAAGGCATAGTTAATATACAGGGGTTATTACAACTCGCGATGGACAACAATCAACAGAAGGATGTAAAGAAAAAAACGTGGCATATGTTCAACTAGGAATCATCCAAGATGAGACAAGATAAGATCAAATACACTTCTTTTTCATCACGCGTGATGAAGTCTACTGGACATGAAGCAACAATTAATTCATTAGACAGACAACCATCTTAAGAAGCAAGTTTAATGTCACAAAGTAAATGGTTACAGTATACATTAAGAATACATATAACATTTCAGCATTGCCTTGGCAAAGTGGATGACAATGTTGCAGAGCAGATTGATAGTAAACAGATATAATTGTGTCTAATTTGTCATATACAAATACACAGAAATGGCAATCAAACCATGACTTTGAAATGATTACACACAACAGATCCAATCCAAGATATTAATAAAACACATCGGATATTGACAGCATTATAACCGATATTTTAAAATAGGTTTTGTGTACTGGTAAACAAAACGTCAAATGCAAAAAGGAAAAGTAATCAAAATCATGGTACCCCTCACCCGATTTCTGAATAATGACAAACATAAAAATCTCTTTATATATGTTCAAACAATCTCTTAATTATTACGACGTGATATATCGATTTTATAAACATATACTAGTAACAAGTAAAATATGATTATGTAATTATGCTCTAACTTATTATTAATTATGCTCAGCAATTGTTTGGGTATATAGACCTTTTTTATTAAGTTTAGAATCCGTTTAGCATATAACGTCAATTTCTTGTCGATTTGTCTTTTGAATTCTTTTCAATTTAAGTCGTTTATTGGCTTCGCATTTGCATATTTTGAATACAATTTTAAAGGAGCAAGTGCGAAAAATGACGTATTCTACACTTATTTAAAGGGCCTATATATATATATATATATATAAATATTACCAGGGTTAAGTCACGTTGGCCTGAAAAACAGAGAAAAATCTTCTCGACGTTTCGAGCGAAGACCCTTCGTCAGGAGAAATTAGTAAACAACTCACATGTGGTCACGCGTATTTATAGCAGAGCTACAATGGGAATCACGTGAACACATACATGTAAGCCAATAAAAACAAAGTAAACAAATAAATTAATATGTAATTTTAGCCTGTGTGCAGGTGCTGACCCAATTTGTGGGTCAGCTACCTGCAAATAGGCAAAGAAACAGGTTATAAATTACTATTTAAATCATCAGAAAAAGGTTAAGGAAAAGGTGTGGAATATGGTGGTGGAGTGAGCTAAATGAAAGAGAATCGCTCATTGAGGCCGTGAGGGTGAATGGTACCAAGTTTGTAAATGAGACGCATTTCTTGTTTACGACGAGTATCATTACAACCTGTAATGGGCTGAATGGCGCAGATTTTCATGTTGGAAAAAGAGTGGTTGGCACTGTTGAAGTGCCTGGCAACAGGTTTGTTTTGCACATTGTTTTTGACATCACGAAGGTGTTCAACAAACCTGTCACCTAAACGTCTTCCAGTTTCTCCGATGTAAAGCATGGGACATTTACTGCAAGAGATACAGTAAATGAGGTTGGAGGAAGTGCAAGTGAAACTATGGGTTATGTTGAACCTACATTTTGGAGCCGAAATTGAAATTGAGGAGTCTAAATATTTACAGGTGTTGCACCTACCACGACAGCAAGAGCTGGTGCCAACACGTGATACCAAAGCTTGCTGCAGTGAGCTGTGAACAACGTTTTCCCGGATGTTTTTGCTATGCCGAAAAGATACTAGGGGTTTCTCAGAGAAAATGGAAGATGTTTCTGGGTCATTTTTAATGAGGTTACATCAGTGGCTCTGTTCGCCTAATAATATAATTATATATTCTACAATATCTAAGGGGTGTGAGTTATTTATTATTTGCCTAAATCGTGCATGTATGTATATATAATAAACAACCTGTAAACGACGATAAGCACTGTGAAAAAGGACTTTGTCGGCAACAATTGAATTTGGCTCGCGCTGCAATTGACAGTTTTGGCGTCGCGCTTTAAAAGCTTTTTAATATCTTTAAATATCTTAATTTTTAATCGCTTAAAATATCTTTTGAATCAGATTTGGACCACTTCTAATTTTTCTTGGGCCAGCGAGATGATAGAACGAGATTCATTTTGATATATAGCAAAGGCATTAAAAATAACAGAATCCG
>OZ036010.1:14533806-14606306 GCA_964035015.1 Corallium rubrum
GTGTCTAGTAGTGCAATATATAGTTTTCATACTAAAACTTTAATCAATTAAGGTCACTATTTGTTGCATATTAGTTTCTCATGTTCCCACTCACATTTTTGCCCAACTATTCCAGTCCAACTCAAGTTTTATTATTATTATTATTATTATTATCAATGTTATTATTATTAACACAACCATTCATGAGGAAACCTCGGCTCAGAAATCACAAAGGAGCTTGGGTGTCATTTGGTGTGGTCATGTTTTTTCATGTGCATGTCATATGCCTGTATTTTTAACATACTGCGGTACTTAGTTCTGCTTTTCAATGTACTGTACTGCCCCAATAATGGGTTAATGGTAATGGCTGCCCTCCAGCATGAACTTTTGGTAAAGTCCTGGATGAGAAACTAATATATATGCAACAAATAGCTGCCTAACATGAAATTCATTACTTAATCCTGGGGGTATTCACATATGCTGAAAAAATTAAGAAACATGTACATGGACTGAGATGTGCTGTGTAGGCTTGTAGCAACTACATGCACACTTTATCCTACCAGTGTCAGCACATTTCTCAATAAAGAGGTTATAATAATCATAGTGATGAAACCACATTTTAATTAGAGGCGCTACATGTATTGTTACCACATTTTAGTTAAAATATCTAGTGTGGAAAGATTATTAGATCTTTATTCAAGAATTTTCACACCATAGAGCTTTTTCTTTAAAAATTGAAAGCTGAAAAGGTTTCCATAATTTAAGTTAATACTTTAATAACTGGACTTAAGTATGTAACTTGTTATATGATAGACTGGAGTATCACTTCTATCTTTCAGGGACTGTCAGATCATTTTATTTATTAATATGTGATTATAACTGGGTCAGGTAAAATTGAGCCTATGCCGGGTTCCAAATTACTTGTTGCTTGATTGCCCTGGAGCAACCATAGTTTTACTTGGGCAAATAGATTTTGGCTTTTGGTTAATCATGGAGAGATTTTAATAGCTCATGAATTAACCACCCAATGCTACATATCAAGAAAAAAGAAATGACTCAGTCAGGCATATGAATAAAAAATATGCAGTGCCTACTGTATTTGCATATGTTGCACAATAAAATACATTTTAAACAGTTCTATTTAGTGAAAGATAAGATTTTGGTCAACCAACCAAGAATTCTATTACAGCCTCACATTACCTACAGTATCATTTGTTTGCTGGTCTTAATTTTTCCAGTTTGCAGGCTGCAATTTAGACCTGCCATATTTACCACTAACGCTTTTATCTGTGCTTCCCACTTAAGTTAAACCTTTATTTTAATATTACTTTTGACTTTTTGTAATGTTGAGATGATGAGCAACTTGACAGGTGGCTGTGGAAGTGGTCCAGCTTTACCCCTGGTCTTATGGTGGCTGGTTGTGGAAGGCAAATCCTGTGTATGTTCAAGAGAAGCAAAATGTTTGAAGCTGTTGTGACATTATTGGCAATATTCTAGTTATTGGATTTGGCATACACTGTACTGTATCTTCAAGGATGGTGGATGTTGCTGTGAAAGTTGCAAGACCTAATCTTTGGTGACAAGTGTCATCCTGGTGTGATTTCAAATTGGATGTTACCAAAACCCTGAATGACTTGCAAAAGTATTGCTCTTGTGGAGAATGTTAGAACATTTGTATGTATAATGTCTGCATGTTTTTTATATAATTTATACTGTTAGTATTCTTAAATTTAATTTTCTGTAGACATGTTTCGGTAAACTTATGCCAGTACAAGATATGAAAGAATTATTTTGATAAATATTTAAATAATTATTCTTATATTCTATTGAAGATGGCATAAGTTCCCAAAACATGTCTACATTAAAAAAAATTGTCATTTACTTGAAGTATATAGTAACTTTAGTGCTCTTAAGAACACATGGAAATAACTAATAAATAATGCAACTCAGTACATGTACATTTAATTTTTTCTTAAAATAAGAATTTTCTTATTTCTTAAAACAAGAATCCATTCTAGAATCACAGTGCTAGAAAATTTTACTTACTTGCAGACTATTTTTACTCATTTTAAGTAAAAATATTCTTTATGAAATTCTAGTCTAGAATAATATTCTTACTATACTGACAAGAATTATTTTGCTTGTTTTAAGCAATATGTTACTTAAAACAAGTAATTTTTTGCTTGAAACAAGAATTGCGCGAGAATATTATTTCTTATTTTAAGTAAAATTATTCTCGAAAAATTCTAGGTAAGAATAATATTCTTGACAAGATTCTTGACAAGATTCTTGGTAAGATTATTCTTACTATACTGACAAGAACAATCTTACTTGTTTTAAGCAATTGTTTGCTTAAAACAAGTATTTTTTTTCTTAAAATAAGAATCAGGATTTTGCTGTGTATATATATATATGTATATGATATATATATATATATATATATATATATATATATATATATATATATATATATATATAAAACCAATGATGCTAATTAGTTACAACCACTAGTGGATGAATACTCTTCTGATACAACCACTAGTGCTTGTAACTAATTAGCATGTCAATATCCCAAAGGGATTTTTACTATTCATTAATTTCACAAGTTGTTTACAACACTCGCGTCCTTGTTGTATTGAATATACAATCACTCGCCTTCGGTATATTCAATACAACACGGCCGCTCGTGTTGTAAACATTACATATATATATATATATATATATATATATATATATATTCATACATATATATATATATATTCATACATATATATATATATATATATATATATATATATTCATACATATCCTTGCAATATATATATATATATAATTATATTAAACAAAGTTAACACTTATTTACTGGCACTGACGGAAGCAGTGTGTTTTGTGTCCCTAAGACTGGTATTGTTCTCCAAGGCGAAGCCAAGGGCAACAACAAGTGGTTGATGCCTTGCGGGGTGACAAAACACACTGTTTCCCAAGGTACCAGCAATATTGTTATATATCAAGTGTTAAATGACAACAAAAATGTTGAGCATTGCAAAACCTTTGGACATTGTTTTGAATGAAGGAAAACTGAAAAAAAACTGACCTACTTACAGTTTTAATATTTTTCCCAAGGGAAAAATAAAAGTAATGTTGCCCACTATCATGGGCTATGTGCGGCATCTCTATTTAACGGAATCGACGGAATCAACAGAATCTGCCACAAATTTGGTTAATCGCTTACTAACAAACGGTTAATACATTTATTTACGTTTATTAGCTGAGACTGAAACTGATCTGTCGTCGATATTTCAAGTAAGGTTATTGGATTAGACATATTAGGTACATATATACGCGTAATTGTTGAAAGAGATTTTATATTTTTGATTGTTATGATTGCGCAAATATACGTGTTTCATTTCAAACTTACTAAGGCCTACTGGGTTAATTAACAGAAAAAGATTTTCGATTTTTAATTAAGGATCATAGCAAAAACACCTTTTGAAGCTTCATTAAATGTAAATACAAAAATCAGGGTTGCAAGTTGAGAGTGGGTCGTAAAATACACTAAAATTTACGCACATAATTTCCTTGTAGCGGCCCAAATAATATTTAGGCGGACGATATACATGTTTTGGACATTTCATGCGTTCAGCAAAGGCCAGTTTCTCGGCACTGATGACAGGAAATATTTAGTAAATTTGTCTACAAAATGTTACTACAAAATTTAGTTGTTGCATTTATATCTTTATAGATCTAACCAAGCTTTTTTCACTGTTAATCAACCCACAGGTTGTGTCCGACTTAACACTCAGTAGGCCATAGTAAGTTTGAAATGAGACACGTATATTTGCGTAATCATAGCAATCAAAAATATAAAATCTCTTTCAACAATTACCCGTATATATGTACGTAATATCTAATCCAATAACCTTACTTGAAGTATCGACGGCAGATCAATTTCAGTCTCAGCTAATAAACGTAAGTAAATGTATTTTATTAACCGTTCGTTAGTAAGCGATTAACCAAATTTCCGGCAGATTCCGTCGATTCCGTTAAATAGAGATGCCGGGCTATGTGGGAAACATCACAATTTTCAAGCTACCACATGAGGACTGCTCACTGGAAAATGGACTTTGACACTTGATATTAACAATATACCACACAACATTACATTACATCGCATAACCAGGGGTGGTGGCAGAGGGGGGCAGGGGGCTATAGGGGCCCAAGCCCACCCCCACCCCTCATCAGAGAAATTTACCAATTTGTCGGGGAATGATCGGAAGAAAAATCGTATTTTTATCAATTGGCAAAGAACTTTATAATGCTTTAATAGTGAAATAAAACTCCTGTAGAAACACATAAGGTATATGTTGTGTGGAAGGTCAACAGTGATAAGAAAAATTCCATTTTCTGTCTTCAAAATTGGACAAAAATAGCAAAAATTAATCAACCACACTAGGTATTTAACAGGTTTTCCTTTATATGCTCTAGCTTGTCGGTTATTGTGATAATTCACACTGAGAACATGGGAAAAGCCATTCTAGACGTTCAAATTGTGAAAAAAATTTTGGGGGAGAACGCCCCACTCCGTTACTAGCCTCCCTGTTGGGAATTTTACGGTGGCCCACAGGTGTCACACGCAAACAAAAAGCCACGGCACAAAAGCAAAAGCCACGGCACTAAAGCAAAAGCCACGGCACAAAAGCAAAAACCACGGCACAAAAGCAAAAAGCCACGGCACAAAAGCAAAAAGCCACGGCACAAAAGCAAAAGCCACGGCACAAAAGCAAAAAGCCACGGCACAAAAGCAAAAAGCCACGGCACAAAAGCGCAATTCCAGCATCAGAGGACTGGTAACCACTTGCTTACCAAAATGGCGGACTGAGCACATGAGCAAAAAGTCATGTCAAAGTTTTGTTCAAATTGCGGAAAAGAAGTTGCTTCCACAGCGAAATATTGTGTTTCTTGTGGAGGTAAGTAGATATGTTGTATATAAAACAGTTTAGATTAAGACGAGGATTAAGACAATGCAAAAAGACCGTAACAAGTATTTATTGTCAGTCATAAACAGGAAAATAGTGCAATAGTAAACATATTAAATGGGCTTATTCAGGTGGGCTTACACACAGGGGAGCTTATATTCGGGGGGGGATGATATTAAGAGGTTTACGGTAATTGGATAAGTTGACATTTTAGAACATGTTGGTCGATATGAATAGAATTTCCCTCTGGGAACCCTGAGACTAGTACTATTCCCAACCTTCCCAACACCTGAACGCACCTGGATTACATATAGCGTCAATCTGAGGAGTGCCATTAAAGTCTACCTACCAACTTAACTGCTCAATAGAAAAAATTGGAGGGGTGTTACACGCTATATGGTATATGCTGTGGTACGTTCACTGCACCCAAGTAATTGTCATGTACTAAAGGAAACATGTTAACAATTCTGAAATGTAAACATCCTAGGAGGGGAGGGGGGGGGGTCAAGTGTTATATTTCAACCAGTTGATAATACCAGCATGTATGACAAAAGTACATGAGGTGATCATTACTTGTTGCAGCATGCATGATGTGTTTTCTATTTTTTTGGCCAGTGCCTTAGGGAAAGTTCATTTATTTTACCGAGGGGGGATAAAGATATTGAGGGGGGGCTTCGAAATATTTTTAACCTGTAAAGGGGGCTCTTAAAGTTTTCAATATAGCAAAGGGGGGCTTAAACATTTAGGTAGGACAAACTCTGAAGACTGAAGGTAGGTCTACAGACTACAGATTTCCAAAATTTTCTCGGCACCAACCATGGTGGTGCCTCGTGAAAACATTAATTTATAAACTTTATTGTCTTCCCCTCCCTCACCACCCACAATACATGGACAACACAATATTCATCATCTGTGATCACTGCTGGATTCTTTTATTCAATTCAACTCAGTAAGGTTATTTTGAACCTTTCTAAGGGGCTGGATGTATGAACAAGGCGATTTACCCGCCAAAGCAAGTTGAACCTGCATATAATGAAAGACTAATGACCTTTAAGCCTTTGATCATCTTCCACTTTTAGAGTTGAATTTTGTTCAAATAAACCCCCACTTGAGTAAAGTTAACCATACCTCATACTTTGTAGTATGATTGGAAACTGACTTCGAGTTTTATATAATTATTAGTAAAATTAAGAAAATTTTGGCAATGTGTCCTCATGTATATACTGTAGAATATGGATGGTGTCGGCTTGTATTGAGGGGAGGGGCGTTGGAAATTTTGAAGTGTCATATGGGGTGAAAATTTAGTGATATCCCCGACAGGGGCCCGGAAAAAATATTAGCTATTTTCAAGACATTTTCACACACCCCCCTCGGCATAATAAATGAACTTTTCCCTTATCGTGCTATCTAGGGGCTTGCATGGAAGTAGGTGGTGTATTTGGCGTTTGCTTTGATAATCTCAAAACTTCCGCCAAACCATTTTTGTCATATACTTGATTAGTCTCATGAGTTTCAGCAACAGTGCTAGATTTAAAACTTCTGTTCAGGTCAATTTTTGTTCAAATTTCTTCTCATTTTTGTGGAACACGCTCAAGAAATAGTGCTATGGAAGTCTAAAATTATAGTTGCTATATGTTCTTCTAACTTTTCTTTGGTTATGATCACACAATCTAAATTCACTCAATCACATGTGTCAATCTAAAATCAATGTAAATCCTTGTGATAATAACCTCGTTATTATTGTCACAATTGATATTTTGATTTCGCTATATTCCCTATTCCCTGCATGTCCAGACCTAGAAATCATTCCTGCCTTTCTTGGATCCTACACTAGTGGCAAGAAATTTATTTGAAAACCATGGGAAATCTTTTAAAAAAATTTCCGCTCCGCTACCTCCGCCTTGTCACCAAAATCCCCCCCCCCCAAATGCGAACAAATTCACAAATTGTCCTGCACTGTGCACATTAGGATGCTAGGACCCACCCCCTACCAAAAACATGTGAACAAAATTATAAAATGTTTAGAAAGCAAGTGACAATAAACAAGGAAACAAAAAGAAACAGGGCAAATATTTAACCAACAATACGCCAATTGTATCATATTCCGTTTGAATGGGTTAACAATTTTTGTGTAAATATTTGATATTTCGTATAATTTATTTTAACTATTACAATTAATGAAGTGATATTAGAGAATTACAAATGAGTATATTTCTCTTGATAGAAAATTTGCAAAGCTTCATTACAAGTTCAAGTTTCAATCCAATCTCAAGTTTCAATCCAAGCTCAGGTTCCATTCCAGGCTCAAGTTCCAATCCAAGCTCAAGTTCCAATCCAGTCTCAAGTTCCAATCCAAGCTCAAGTTCTAATCTAAGCTTCACGTCAAAAACCACCAAACTCAAGTCTTTTTCACAGTACCGAAAGTTAAAAGGAACTGAGTGGAACAAAAAAGTAAAAGGTAAAGAGAAGGACAAAGCAGATGATGTAATAATCTTCATTGGACTACTCCATTGGCGACAACTAGATCGGAAATTGAAGCCAGCTAGAGGTAAGAGGATTGCTTTAAGAGTGTCTAACCAAGCACCATTTGCTGAGATACGTTCCCAGGCGTTGTTGAAGTGGAAAGCATATCAAAGTAATATTTATGAAGAAGGAAAAGAATACACCTTAGTTTATGAAGATGGAAGTCATGCTTTGTTCCTGCCTGGTACGAAAGAATTCTTCACTCTCAAGCGATACAAAGAGGAAACAGGGAAAGACTACAAACGGATTGTTTTGTACTTATGCACAAACGATGATGTAACTAAGAGTGAGGGTTTTGAAGATAACTCAGATGATGACTCAGATGACGGATGCTCAGAGCATTCCCGGAAAAGAGCGAGATCCCAAATACTAAGCGATAAACAGGTTGCTAGGGATTTGCAGTCGCAATTCAACGAGTTTGACGATACTATGAACACTTGGAGTGATAATGATCTTCCACCTCCTACAGGAAGTGAAACCGAAAGACAGCAAGATGAAAACGATTGTTCAAGCGAAGTCCAAGACGAGCCTGCAAGCATACGTGATAAAGCTAGAATAAACGAAAACGATCGTTCAAGTGAAGTCCAAGACGAGCCTGCAAGCTCACGTGATGACGCTAGAAGACAAGAAAACGATCGCGCAAGTGAAGTCCAAGACGAGCCTGCAAGCACACGTGATGACGCTAGAAGACACAAAAGTAGCTCCGAAGTAGTTGAAGAACTGAAAGCGCTTGTCGACCATTCCAATCAATTTTTTATTGTCATTAGGAGAGGAAGTACATTACAAAGAAAACTGATGATTTGGAAGCGTCAAGTAGCAAAGAATCAGACTCCTAAACAGAAAGTGATGGTTGTTTTTGCTGGTGAGATGGGGATTGATTAGCGGAGCTTTGGCAAAAGAATTTTTCACGTCAACAATATGTGAAATAGGAAAGAGCATTTTACCAAATGGCAGCGCAGTGAATTGAATGCTGAATGTGCACAACGGCGTCTTCTTTACATGTGGGCAGATCGTTGTTGCAAGTATCGCCCAAGGAGGACCACCACCGTGTTTTCTGGAGGAGTGTGTTTATGATATGCTGGCTAACGAGGATGTTGACATGAATGCCCTGAGTGAAGAGAAGCATTTAACCCCCCACGAGCAAGCTTTAATCACAAGCATCCGAAAAGATCCCGAAGCCTTAAGGGATACAATCATGGAACATGGCTACACAGGCATAATCGACATGCATCGTGTTGAAGACATTGTAGGCACAGTGATGATTGGCATTATAAGCAAGCGTCTAGTGTACTTGAAAGAGTTTCGGAATGGCCTGAACCTTTATGATCTGCCTACTTTCTTGACATCCAGTGCCAACGTATGCAAGCATCTATTCGTGATTGGAAGAACTAAAGCAGTGGATGCAAATTTTGTCGTCTCCTGTATGAAGCCATGTTACTCCGAAATGGGGAGCTCTCATCGAGCTGTTGAAGAGATGCTGGTCGACAACTTTCAGGACCTACTCATGAGCCTGGAAGATGAACATGTGACTGGATATACAGAAGCTTTAGCTTGGGATGATGGTACCGACAGCATTGGTGACCTTGAGGATGACACATCTGAAAGGAAAGTCCTACAATCAGCAGATCTTACACCTGCAGGTGTTTTTGGATGGATCACCGGCCAAAAGCACGTGCCGTTGAATGGAGAAAAGATTCAAATGATAATAAAATTTGATCACGAATGCATGGTTCGAAACGAGAATCACACGATCTGCTTTCCTGTTGTTGGGGCGTGCGGAAGAACAATCACTCTCCCAGTTGTCCACATGAGAGAAAGCGAACACTTTAAGCATGTTTTCATGCTAGGATACTGCAATGGTCAGGCAACTGTTAACAGATAAACTACATATATTTTAACCACATGTGTTATCCATTACTGGTTATTATATTACTTCTTGATTCTGTCTTGGAAAAAGTGATTGTTAAAGTTGGTATCTGTTTACCAGAGTTCTTAGTATTTCGTACAATGGTTTGGAAGTTTCAAAATTAGATGAAAACATCATTCATTTCCTGACATGATAATTGGTAAGCGTGAACATTAAACTCTACCTCCTTGCTTTCCCCCTTTTGCAATATATAATTTTTTGTGCCCTATATTATAGTTCCTGTATGCTGCAATTAGTTAAATTTTGACATTTTCGAAGACTTTCAAAACATTGTACATCCATGAGAGACAAAGTTTGGATTCGTCCTACCTTGTCCTTCATTATACGCACATACATCATTGTTAGTATTGTAATATTTATGTTTTTAATTATGTTTGAGAATCTTTAATATTACAAAATTTTACACCGTAAAATTTTACTTATGTTGATTTGTATTGTTCATATTAAAGTTTGGTTCAAAAAAGGCTAACTAATGTTTATTGTCATTTCGTGTTTAAATGGGTTTACATCATCAGTAGCAGTGCAGAAGAAATACCTGTTTATACTTGTAAATCGAATTCACACGAGTTGCAGTGCGCGTGTATGGTGTGTTTTAGTGTGATTTTCGCGTTAAGAAATAACGATATATGCTTTGCCCGACATTTCTCACTGAACGACAATAAAGTTACTTTGTATCGTCTTTCTATAGATGGTCGCTGAAGTGAGAAATGTCAGAAATCTTTGATTTCTTAACGAGCGAGCTCCAATAAATAGAAAATAACACGCAGACACACAGTGCAAATGAAAGAAAAAAGAAATTTAATTGAAGTTTTAACTTTGCATTTTACAGCGATTTTTGGGTGAGAAATGAAGTGTGAGAATTGTGCCTTTGTTATTAAATTAGTAGATATCAAGTAACATATCCCGTTTGTCTCTCTCTTTGTCTCTCTTCGTCTCCTTCTGTCTCTGTCTCTGTCTCTTTCTATCCCCCTATCTCTCTCTCTCTCTCTCTCTCTCTCTCTCTCTCTCTCTCTCTCTCTCTCTCTCTCTCTCTCTCTTCCTCTCTCAATATCTTCTCCGGTACGGTATCCGTTCTTACGCAAAACCCTTTCGATTCTTGCCGGCAGCTCGATCGTCTCGTGATAATTAGTCAATTAACCGCCAATTATAATCAATTAGACGCTAGTGTAGCTCATGTATGTTTTTAAGTGCCGCGGAAAATGATAAGGAATAGAACAATTTGAACCAAAAAATGTTAGACAAGCACCAAAGTATTCGTTGCCTATACATCATTGCTCACCTCAGACAATCATGGCCATAAATAATTGGGACAGCAGTGCAAATGAAGAGTCTGGTGGACTGACGCAAAAAAAACTATACTATATCGCCTTTATTCCTCGCCTAACAGTCCCTCCCCTCCCTCCTCCATCAATGTTGTTTTATTTTATACTTAGTTGGATATAATGACGAAAAAGACCAACAGTATGGCAACATTGAAGGGGGGAATTGGGGGGCGTCTTGCAGTGCGTAGTGGTTTTTGCGTACTGTCCTAGGGTTTTTGGCCATGATTGTAGTTACAGTTACATTCCGAAAACGGGAACTATTTGCTATAAAGCTAAAATATACATGTAACTAGAATCCTTTTACCGGCTGATAGTTTCGGCAAATAAAACCCCCCCACCATAGTCTGCAACTGAAAGGTTAGTTTAAAATTAATAACTATAGCTTTGGGTACAACCAGATGTGACTTTACTTTTTGGAAGAGAGCCAGAGGTATTATGTGAGGTTGTTTGTGTGTTGCAATATTTTGCAATGCTCTTTTACTCCTGTATAATCTATCAGATTGCATAAGATGTTTAAAAATGATGTCAATGAATCCCATTATTTGCACATTGCTTGAGAACATTGTAAAGTTCAAGAGCCTCTCTCCAATTGGTTGGTTTGTTATAGCTACACGCTTGCAAAGCATAATCGAAATAGTCTTGGTGAATGTTGTCATCCTGCAATTCAACAACATGTGCGCGAGCATAACCAATTTCGGTTCCTGGAACTGGCATCATAAATTGGTTTCCACCACCATGGCTAGGTAGGTAAAACAATGAATCTGGCCTGCCACTTATGGTATCATGACGCGACTTACGAATGAAATGTGTATTCCAGTGTTCTTTTACTTCGTTCAAGACCTTCTGGATTACTTCTCCAAAACAAAACCATAGACATTCCATGTCCAACTCTGAGCTAAGATCAAGAATTCCTTGAGCCACCAAGTCCTTAAAAAAGTTAATCCACCATGTTGTACAAGACTTGCGAAAGGTACCCCACCATGCCTCAATTCTTTGATTGCGGGGTGATAGAACGTACCGATGGCTGTTGGGGTCATCCCTGAAGAAAGCTTGAATAGCTGCGATTGTTCCATTCTCAGTGCCCAGATCTGTGACCAGATCAACGGGGCACCCACCAAACTCTTCAACAGCATCAAGATAGAATTTTGCAATTATGTCAGGTTGGTTGTTTGACCTTGTAACGTGTAACCACAGTACCTTTCTGCTCCATCCATCAACACAGCCATGGATTGGAAATCCATAGGGTTTTAATTTGTCATAGCCATCGCAATGCCACGCATAATTTGGCCCTGGATTACGGTATACCCTTCTTTTAAGACGATGAGCTTTCCTCAGTTGAGTTCCTTCGGGATCGATTTCTCTAAGAATTTCTTGCACAACAATACGAGGAACACGTAATCCTTTTAGCTGTAAGGTGTGCCACACTGCCCGGTATCCTTGCGTACTACCATAACCATCAACAATACTCTCTATAGCTGCTCTTATTTGACCAACATCGTAGTCTGGCTCTCGCCTACGGAGACCATATGCTTTTATACGCCGTTTTAGCGTTGTAATGCTCATTTCAAAACCGTGGTTAATCTGTAAGAACCTTCGAATCTCTTCATAGGTAAAGCCTCTATAGAAATAGTATCGAACAACTTCTTCTTCATCAAATTGATCATCTTGATCATCGTCGCCTAAATTCGGAAATTCGTCCGCCATTTTGGTAAGCAAGTGATTACCAGTCCTCTGATGCTGGAATTGCGCTTTTGTGCCGTGGCTTTTTGCTTTTGTGCCGTGGCTTTTTGCTTTTGTGCCGTGGCTTTTTGCTTTTGTGCCGTGGCTTTTTGCTTTTGTGCCGTGGCTTTTTGCTTTTGTGCCGTGGCTTTTTGCTTTTGTGCCGTGGCTTTTTGTTTGCGTGTGACACCTGTGGGCCACCGTAAAATTTTACCCCTGCATTGAGCAATTACTGGCACCACTCCTGCACATCACATCACATCACATAATATAATATACCTAACGTTACATTATATTACATTATATATTATATTATTGCATTGCATTTTTATTACATTATATATTATATGGTAATGGTAATGGTAATGGTAATGGTAATGGTAATGGTAATGGTAATGGTAATGGTAATGGTAATGGTAATGGTAATGGTAATTGTATTATAATATTTAAATATACAAATGGGGAACATGTCATTCACCCTTCCTCTTCCCCTCTCCCCCCCCCCCCCCTTCTTCCTCCCCACCTAGTCCAGTTCCACCCCCTGGTTTGGACTTCCCTTTTAATACTGTTAGTTCCTTCTATATGTATATAATACAATACACATACATGTAAATATATACATATTGAATTTAAAACATTAAACTTACCTTTACCACTTTATAATACAAATACTGTACTTTAAATTAGTGAGTCTTTACACTTGTTGAGTGAAAACAACACTTCCTTCGAAAGCAACGAGTGTTTGCCGTGATGTTTTATTACTTTTATATACCGCGTTTTTGATAAACTCTGATCACTGATTAAATGCCAGAGTTCATGTTCTCGACACTCGCCGACGTTATACCGAAAGAAATACGATACCACACGATTTTCGTCCGATGTTACTTTTTTCGATCATACCCGAAGCTGATCTTGACCAGGTTGCTCAATTACTTCGAATGAACATTTTTCGCGATAGAACATAGTGGAATAACAGGAATTATTCGTAAATAAGTGCAATCGATCGTATACGATTAAGTTCAACCGGAGAAATGAGCCAGGTGTCTTGGGTTTTTTTTAACAAATCTCCCCGGCATGTGGTCTATCGCAACATGGCGCCCTGCTGCTTAACATTCGCTATACTTGTGAATGAAATTGGACAAATAAATAGTGATATAGAATTATTTCGAGTGAAATGAACTGTTTATAGTACTTTTTTAGCTACATCGTTTTATATCAATTCAGTTTACCATATCAATTCTGTATTTTGCCACACTTTACCACACTTTATCATGCTTATTTTAATAAATTAGATTATGATTCTTTTGTATATACAGATTGTGGTAAAGTGTGGCAAAGTGTACTAAATTTTAGTGTAAGTATATGGTAAAGTGTGATCAAATGCAACAATTATGCCCACTTAATGCTCAAGTACAGCTAAAGTTTAAAAACATCTTTGTGTATGGAATATTTCAGTTGAAATTGCACTGAATATTATGCGAAGTTTGTGGTAAATTGTGGTAAACTGAGCTTAATTTTAGGACTCTCGTACATAGCAAAGTGCAATGATATCTTAGAAGTATATATGTGTTGTCAACTATTTGTAATGGTAAAAGTATATGGGAGAAATGTTTGGGTATCGATTATTTTTCTTGAAATCGAGCTGAACTCCTCGATTCATTGTTATTTATGTTCCGCCTTGACGTAACTTGAGATGAATTCGAAGCCTTGGGTAATTATTTTATTGACAAGTTTTCAATGAATGCAACTGGTGAAAGAATCTTTTCCCCCTTGCTACAAACAATTTGTTCAGTTCTTTTAGGCATTAACTTAAGACAATTTCTTCCCAACTTTTCTCTTTATATCAGCATGAATGGTCAAAATATTTTAATGATTTGCGCAAGTGCAGGGTATATGCATTATTCTTCATGATAGGTCTGCGATAAAGTTATCGGCAGATTTTAATTTTACGTGTAGGTTTTGTGTCAGAATTATAAATTCATCATGGAAATACAGAGAGCGTGCGCAGCTTTCAAACCGACAATAATTTTGAACCTGATTTCCGCGTTGTGACAGTTAACATTACGACGTCATGGTGACGTCATGTAATTAACCTTTAAAATTATTTATCGTTTGTTGTTAGTGATCAGTATATCTGTTAAATGTATGTGAGATCACTTTGCGCAGTCATGGGTAAAATATGCGGCTAATCTGCAACGAAAAATGTACGGAGAATTATTAACGTAAATTCAGACAATCATTGACAAAATTAGTTGAAACGACTCGAGTGAATCATGCCATGTTAATTGCTAGGCCTTTTTTTTTCATAAATTGCTATCCCCCGTCCCCCCTTTTCAATGTTGATACTCTGAACATTTAAATGTAATGGCAGGTGACTGAGTGCAAATTGCACACGTTTTGAGTTACACAACATTGAAGTGGGGGGAAGGGGGGACATGAAACCATTTCATGTTAGCTTTGTTTCAAGAATTTTGTCAATGATTGTAGAATGGCTTTTCCCATGTTCTCCAGTGTGAATTATCACAATAACCGACAAGCTAGAGCATATGTTTTCCAGGTATCAATAAAGGAAAATCTGTTAAATACCTAGTGTGGTTGATTAACTTTTGCTATTTTTGTCCAATTTTGAAGACAGAAAATGGAATTTTTATTATCACTGTTGATCTTCCACACAACATATACTGTACCTTATTATGTGTTTCTACAGGAGTTTTATTTCACTATTAAAGCATTAATTACTGACTTGTCTGGCTTAATCAGTTAAAAAGTTCTTTGCCAATTGATAAAAATACGATTTTTCTTCCCGATCATTCCCCGACAAATTTGTAAATTTCTCTGATGAAGGGTGGAGGTGGGGGTGGGCTTGGGCCCCGGTAGCCCCCTGCCCCCCTCTGCCACCACCCCTGGTTATGTGATGTAATGTAATGTTGTGTAGTATATTGTTAATATCAAGTGTCAAAGTCCATTTTCCAGTGAGCAGTTCTCATGTGGTAGCTTGAAAATTGTGATGTTTCCCACATAGCCCGGCATCTCTATTTAACGGAATCGACGAAATCAACGGAATCAACGGAAATTTGGTTAATCGCTTACTAACAAACGGTTAATAAAATACATTTACTTACGTTTATTAGCTGAGACTGAAATTGATCTGCCGTCGATACTTCAAGTAAGGTTATTGGATTAGATATTACGTACATATATACGGGTAATTGTTGAAAGAGATTTTATATTTTTGATTGCTATGATTACGCAAATATACGTGTCTCATTTCAAACTTACTAAGGCCTACTGAGTGTTAAGTTGGACACAACCTGTGGGTTGATTAACAGTGAAAAAAGCTTGGTTAGCTCTATAAAGATATAAATGCAACAAATAAATTTTGTAATAACATTTTGTAGACAAATTTACTAAATATTTCCTGTCATCAGTGCCGAGTAACTGGCCTTTGCTGCGCGCATGAAATGTCCAAAACATGTATATTGTCCGCCTAAATATTATTTGGGCCGCTACAAGGAAATTATGTGCGTACATTTTAGTGTATTTTACGACCCACCCTCAACTTGCAACCCTGATTTTTGTATTTACATTTAATGAAGCTTCAAAAGGTGGTTTTGCTATGATCCTTAATTAAAAATCGAAAATCTTTTTCTGTTAATTAACCCAGTAGGTCTTAGTAAGTTTGAAATGAGACACGTATATTTGCGCAATCATAACAATCAAAAATATAAAATCTCTTTCAACAATTACGCGTATATATGTACCTAATATGTCTAATCCAATAACCTTACTTGAAATATCGACGACAGATCAGTTTCAGTCTCAGCTAATAAACGTAAATAAATGTATTTTATTAACCGTTTGTTAGTAAGCAATTAACCAAATTTCCGGCAGAGTCCGTTGATTCCGTCGATTCCGTTGACTCCGTTGACTCCGTCGATTCCGTTAAATAGAGATGCCGCACATAGCCCATGATAGTGGGCAACATTACTTTTATTTTTCCCTTGGGAAAAATATTAAAACTGTAAGTAGGTCAGTTTTTTTCCAGTTTTTCTTATTACAATATTGCTGGTACCTTGGGAAACAGTGTGTTTTGTCACCCCTCAAGGCCTCAACTACTTGTTGTTGCCCTTGGCTTCGCCTTGGAGAATACCAGTCTTAGGGACACAAAACACACTGCTTCCGTCAGTGCCAGTAAATAAGTGTTAAATTTGTTTAATATAATATAATTATATATATATATATATATATATATATATATATATATATATATATATATATTGCAAGGATATGTATGAAACAAGTTAATCAGCTCTTCTTAGTTATGTTTTTTTCTTTTTACTGCATTCCATGCAGCTCGAAAACTCTGTCTCATCAGTATACCCAACATGACCTACATGTAAAGAAGCAAATGCAGCTAACATAAATTGAATCTACTGATTATCCTGCAAACAGGAATTCAGGAAAAGTGCTGTCATGTATATTACAGTAATGTTTTGAATCATAAATATTTGTTACAGTTGGCTTACCAATGGTACCAATTGTAGCAGATTTCACACTATCTTATTTGTGCGCTTTGCTACCAAGCAAGCTTTACATTTCCACTCCTCTTGCAATTCTTTTACTACAGTATTTATAAAATAAAAAACAAATCCACATAAAAGCTATTTTTAGAGTAATTACCAAAAAATTGTATAAGCAGCATAAAGTCACACACGCATAAAAGTCAACCTTGTACTCGGCACTCCTGAACTCATAAAAGTGTGGCAAATATGACAGCTTTGTGTGATACATATAATTGTATGATATGTGAATATGCATGTATGGTCTCAAAATTGTTATCTCCGAAACATTTCTTAGGCTTTGATGGTATTTGAACCCATAACTCTCTGCTCACCAGTGTGCTTATATCTTATACTGCAAAGGCACATGCTAAGAAAAAAATTTCATTGAAGCGATAGAACTTTTGCACACCTGTAGTGCAGGTGTATTGACAGCAAGCTACTATGTTCATCTCACTGGGTCACTGATATTGTATACAAACTTGTACATTATCACACATATACATATATGTAACAGTCTAACAAAACTGCCCAATAGACCTTTCCGCATGAAGTGAATTGATCATGTGATCTTTCTTTTTGACAAAACTGATTGGCTAATGTCCAATGTTTGTCTGAACTTTTGGGTGTCCGAAGTTTTGTGACAGCCAATCAAATCTCCCAATGCCTTATCCACGCACTTCATGCGGAAAGGTCTATTATAGCTCAACCATTAATTTGTTTTTGGCACATACATCTTGAGAGATTGCATTCACAAGAATATATGTATCTTTTAATTTTGCATTGGCTTTTGTTTTTATGTTAACTAACTATACACTACCTGAGTTTTTGATTGCAGCCCATGCATCTTTGCTAAAGTGGTCTTTCACTACGTCAATATCAGCATCCACCAGTTCACCAGCCAGCTTGTCTAGGTCAATATCTTTGGTGCTAATTGGATTGCTGGTATCGAATGTGCAAGTGTCTCCCATGATCCAGGCCAAAATTTGCTTGTCTCCTATTGTCAGTTAGAGAAAAAAACAAACATTCATTCTTAAATATGTGCACATTTTGTGGAGATTTAGTGAACACTGAACACAACGAAAATAATGTAATTAATGCAATGCATATGTAATTATACGGTTTGACATTAGTTCAACTTACTCTTTTTCCTATAGTCACTCATGAGTTGTTCCTTTCCATCTCTAGTTGGTTTTGTTAGCCTAACTCTTTTCTCCCTGTTGTGTTTTCTCTTTGTAGAAAAGAATCGGAGCTGCTTCTCCATATTTTTTATTCGCAGGAGCGTTGTCTGTCATTATTATCGTTTTTGGCGGTAGAGTTTCCTCTTCAACTGCGAGAAAGAGGCTGTATGAGGAATTTATCTTCTTCTCTAACTGGGTCAGGTTGTTTGTGTTCATGCTCTGTGAGACTAAGCTTTGAAGATCAGAAAGTCGTCTTGTTACGCGATTGAACTTGCTACGTCGACCTGGTTGGGTATTTGAGCAAATCGTGTTAGGCGCTCGACTTCCTCTTGGTCATAGTTCTCGTTGCCTTCCGCCGAGATGCTGTCAGCTGTTTTTCCTTTCATCTCGTTGCCTCCAGTGAAAGCGATCTTTGTACAAGATGGATGTGTTTGCAAATGGTATGGAGAATGAGGGAGTCTGGACAATTACAAACGTATAGATGCACACAAATATTGCATTCCTGGCACGAAAGACGACAAGCCGGGTGTTCTGGGCATTGGTCCTGAACACGCTGAACTTCATAGACGTTCTTCCCGTCGCTGGACTTGATACTCCATACGTTTTCACCGGACGACTGGACATTTTCAACAGGTAGGCTTAGGCTACGTCTATGGCGTTGGTAGATGGCGTTGACTCGATAATTTGCTTTTTCTTTGGTTAGCTGGATGACTCGACCAAAACACTGATCACGCGCAAATCTTAACAGATTTACGAGACAACTATCTACACGCTTGTTTACTTTTCCACCCAAGTAAATTCTTTTGAAGACGCGATGGAAGGCTTCCACGAACATGTTGGTGTTGATACCAAGGCCTAATCTGTAGCAGAATGCCCAGTTCTCTTTAATCGGTATCCAATCCTGAATAGAGTAATCGTGGAACTCTTCTTTCCTTGGGTCTGAAGACAGGTTTTCAAGCAAGGCACTGACACAATCTTGAAATAGTCCTGTGTTCGGTTGCTCCAGGACCATTCGCAGCATTTTGTACACTTCAGCTTCCACTGCGGTTTCGCCGATTTTCTTCTTTAATTCCGCCCGCCAAGCTTTGTCGACATGCCATGTGCAAAACAAGCTTTTTGGGCCTGGGCTCAGCCATGGCACCAACCCAAGCGTTGTAGAACTGAGGTGCCATATCACTCATAAAAAATGTGCTGTGCTGTACTCCACAATGTTTTTTAATCTCGTTGAAAAAGATATGCATTGTTGTGAAATCTTCGTGGTTGGAGAGACACCATGCTACTGGGAACCCCTTTCCAAATTCATCTGACACAAGAACAGTGGTTAGGGAAAAATCGTAAGAGTTAGTTCCATGTGTAGTGTCACAACAGATGCCATTGGAAGCAAACTGCTGAAACATATGCTTCTGAAGGAGCGTTTGTACTGCAATGAAGAAGTCTTCGTCTGACAGATCGTATCCACCCGGAGCCTTTTCACCTTGCAGTTTGTGGAACAAGATAGGATTTGTTTCTTCGTCACGTTTCCACTCCTCTATCCACGCTAGAACACTCTGTTGATCGTTTGGGTGACGACGGATGTGATCCAAACCATAGGATTTTTCATTGTTATTGATGTCTCTTCTGTCTACGAGGTGGTGTCAATGCAGTTCTTCAGCCACAGTTTCTCTTATGTCGTCGAGGATGCGATCTCGTTGCATGTCTTGTCTTCACAGCTATTTCACGACGTTTTTGTTTGGATACTCTAATGTGCTGCAATTCTTGTTCGTGTCCATAGTGGGTGGGGCAGACATGTAATTGCGCAGAGCCATTTTTTCAACAGTCGCAGTTATGGTTGCCGTGCAGTTGTTATTAATTTACATGAACCTGGTAAAAAGAACAGTTTCTAATGTGGGTATGTTATAGTTGTACTTTGCTACAAAAATAATTACGAGTAACGATTGAAAGCATAATAGACGTTTTGAGATACATATATTACATAGGAACGCGTTTACCTTGGCTCTTTAATCTTCGTTTTCCTGCTCCTTTAGGTTTTTAATCTCCTCCGCGATTACACGTGAAATACTCCACTTTGCTTCCAGTCCCTGCCTTCACTTTACTTCCAGTCTTCTTCACGAAAGAACAGTCTTCTTGCTCTTCTAGCTCCTTCCATTCTTCAAATTCTAGTTAACAAGAACAAAGATTAATGGGAGCAAATGAGCCAAACAACAAGCGTTACATGTCGTATTATCTGAGAATAAATATCAAAGCCAAGAAAATACACGAAGATGAGCCATAAGAAATCTTTTCACATCTGTTAGTCTGTCTGTCACCATGCAGGATATCTCACAAAGTACTGCACAAGTTTTCATGAATTGTGGAAAGATTGATCATAGATCAAGAGCCAACCCTTTCCATGTTGGTGAATTGCCAACGTAAACTCCCAGATATTTTTGATGATATGTTCATTACTCTACAATGCACACGACAACTGGGAGTGTGGAGAATCTTGCTGCGGGGTCCAGTGTTGGAAACAAACAGCTCTTTAATAAAACATTGCTAGACTACACGTAGACATTCTACGAAATATGTGTGATAGATTACATGAATGGTGGCATGCAAGAAAACTATATACAAAGAATAAAAAGAAACAAACAAGCCCGATATACATGCAGAAACAACCAATGACAAAATATACAAGTATACTGCAAGATAGGTGAGGAAGTTAGCTATGCACTATTACACAATTGGCTGCCATCAGGAAGGCCAGAAAAAACCTGTCTGATAAAAAACCCACATCTGGGAAAAACTTGACAGGAAATCTGGGTCGGGACCGAGATAACCAGCGCTGCTCCCCGAACAGAGCGAACATGCAGTAATATACAAAGAAATAATATATAAAAAACAAACTATGTACAGAAATAGACCAAATTAAAATACAAGTTTGACGACCAACACTGTTAACCGAGTGACTTCTGCAACGTGGTACTGCTCTTTATATAAGTGCTCTTCTGATCACGGGGTCCGCCCCAGCATCCTCTTGGGAATACATGCAGCTAGTGCCATAATGAATACACTTTCCTACTACACTACGTACCATAGGAAAGTATTTATTCATTACTCTACAACGCACACGACAACTGGGAGTGTGGAGAATCTTGCTGCGGGGTCCAGTGTTGGAGACAAACAGCTCCCGAAAGCTACAAAGACAAGGAAACGAGGCGAGACAAAGCAAGGCAGGTGAAACATATATTAAAGTTGTAACTTCAAAGACTTAGACACAGCTAATTTACTATCAAGACTATTTTCAACATACAAATGCTGTGAAAGCGTCGACTTCCACCCCGCATGCAGATCAATTTGTTCTGCGGTAACAGAACCGGAATACAAGCAGCCGAGGCTGCGCCTCTCTTGAGACTATGGGTACCGTAGCCGGAAACATCAGGGAGAATACTTTTGAGGGCCTGCAACATTATTTCACGAACCCTAGAATAACTAATGGCCCGTTTTGGGCTACGTAGCCTTTCCTGGTACACGTCAAACGACATAACAAAAATTGATCAGAACAACTTGGTAACAAGTGCAAATATCTAAGCGTAATGTCAACGGGACATGTAATATGGGAAGTTTTGGCAATGAACACTCTGTGCCCAGCATTATACTTATCGTTTTTCCGAGAAGGAATAAAAATTTCCATGTGATCTTCGAGGACATGTACGTGTTTACGTTGAATATGAATTAACTCATCACATCGCAAAAACCCTGCAAACCCTACAAGAAAGATAAAGCAAAGACGCAGGTCGGACAAAGAGGCCCGAACAGTGCCAAACTTGAGAACGATTTTCCGCAAAGTATCTAAGGAAATCGGTTTCCGAGGCTGGCGTGGTTTACCATACAAGCGTTTGCCTGCCTCCAAAATTTGTTTGACGAACAAATGATCGGTTGGTGATTCCAGACCGGCGATGTGGTGAGCCCATCGAATGCCATAGACCGCAGAAGCAAGAGACGAGGCTGAAGCACTAGAAGAAACTTTATCAAAAAGATATAAAGAAACGAAATCCACCGGAACAGGAAAGGTGTGATAACCAAAATGCTCAAACTGCCAGGACTTCCATCGACGCCATTCACGTTGATATTTAGTTACGGTAGAATTCGCGCGAGCAGACAACAAGAATGTAGGCATGTTATGAACCAGCGACTGCAACCGCGGATGCTTGACAGATTTCAAATCTAGCCACAATTTGGAACGAAACGAATCTGAGAGAAAAAATCAGAAGAAAAAAGCAAAAAAAATAGAAAAGCAATGTAGTGAAACAATTGACAAGCTAGAAACTAACATGAATAGCCAGAACGTTAAAGTTAGGGCAACCTTGAAGAACAGACTTCTTATCACGATAAGTAGCCAGAGTTCCTGGACCAGGGAGAAATATATCCGAACAAGGGGGAAAACAAAAAACTTCTTTGACAAAAGTAGCAAAACGAGAAGGATAAGGACAAATAATTGGCCAGAAAGGGGCAGACTTCCACTCGGGCACGACTAATACACCTTTGGCATTACACAATTGCCTCAAAACTGGTAAAATCAACCCAGGCGGAGGACAAACCCAATTGTTAAGAGTAGCCCAATTTTGAGTAAAACAATCGACAGCAACAGTTCCCGGGCACCAAAATTTACTATTAAAGCGAGGCAGCTGGGCATTTAGATGATCGCTCATGCAATCAATGTCAAAAGGACCCCATAAGTCGGAAATGAGGCTAAACAATCGAGGGTTCAAACACCAATCATCGGGGTCGACTAGGCGACTTAAATAATCGGCTTTAGCATTAGCCGAACGAGGAATCCATTGCACCTGAAACGAAAGATTATAAGAAAGAGAAAATTTGAACATGTCGACGGCTAACGCATGCAATGCTGGAACAGTGCTACCAAAAGACAATATTCGAACAACATTTTGATTGTCCGAAAAGATCTTAAGTTGATGTCCGGATAAAAACCTAGAAAATATCTTAACACTGTTAAATACGGCTTTAAGCTCGCGAAAAGTGGAACTCTTAGCACGGTCGGCCGCGGACCATAAGCCCGTTGCGCGACGTTCACCGACATTGACGAAATAAGCACCAAAGCCGGTGCTACTAGCATCTGAATAAAGAACAGCGGAAGCGCTAAACGAACGAGTAATCGAGTAACCATTAAAGCTGTGCAAATTATGCAGCCAAAACTGGAGTTCTTGTTTAACTCCTAAGGGGGCAATAACAATATCATTCCAAGTAGAACAAGAAGCAATACAAGCATACATCTGTCGTGTAAACAGGCGAACAACAGGCCCCAAGACAAGGGATAAAGAATTTATAAAACGGCAAATCTTAGCTAATTCGAGTACCGAAAGGCGAGCAAACGCTAACAAACTCCGACGAACTAGAGCGAAAGCTTTGTCCAATTTCTTCGGAGGAACCTGAAATTGCATACGAATAGTGTCAATAAGGAGACCAAGCCACTCACCGATTTGACGAGGCTCCCAGAAGCATTTGTTCGCCGCAGGTTTCCAACCAGCGAGAGCCAAGTCACTTTGTATCAGATGACTGTTACGCACGGCACAAGCCTTAGAAAGATGGCCTGATATACCATCATCAATATACATGATAGCTGCATGACCTAACTCACGCCACCTACGAACTAATGGTCGAAACATCTTAGTAAACACGTAACATGCCGACGACAACCCAAAAGGTAAAACGTTAAATACAAAATAACGCACAGAGCCACACGGCCAAATAAACGAAAAACCCAAATACTTCCGACTACGGGGATGAATATCAACATGGTGATACCCCGACTGAATATCAAAAGTAACAAACCAATAATCGTGGCTAAACATCTCTGATAAAGTAATCAGATTCTCATATTTAAACGAATTAAGTATTACATAAGGATTCACTGAACGTGATAAATCAATCACTAAACGTTTCTTTTTCCCATCAACAACTGATAAGGGATTACAACAATAAGGCACTTCAGCGCATTCTGTTACGCAACTAGAGTGAATCAAATCATTGATTGCCTTAATTACAAAATCTGAGCTTTTTAAAGCACTAGCATTGTTTTTTAAATAACAACGTGGCGGTTCACTCACAAAAGGAATTTCATAACCATGGTGAAGCACATTAACGACAAGCTTTGACAACAATAAATTTGCAAACCACCACTCTTTACACTTAAACAATCTACCACAAACACCCACAGTGGTACTAGAATAATCTCCTTTACGAGGAGGAAATTTAATTTTAGGTTCAGTTTTTGACAAAGAGGACTGAAACAACGGTCCAACACAGAAATCACGAAGCGGCTCCAAGCCGGGAACTAGCAAATTCGGTGGTATTGGTAGGGAGAGAAACAAGCTGTCGACTGGAGCCAGCGCCGCCTGGTTGTCTTGAAGGGCATGCTTTCCAGTAGTGACCATACCTGCCGCAGGAATGACATGGATCGACGAAGGGACGGTGGGGCCTGAATAACATAGAGCCAGGAGACCGAGAAAATGGGACGGGGAAACGAGAATTAAACATCGGTCGAGAAGCAACAGGCACAGGCGCCAAAAAAGAAGTACGAGCAAACTTATTCTTTCTTTTCTGAACACGTGCTGCGGAAACGGACTTCAAACACTTTTTAATCTGCTTCTCGTCATCGGAGTCAGAGGCAATCTCATCTCTCTTATACTCTTTAACAAAATCCCAACCAAACTTATCGGCGAGAATAATAAGCTTAACACGTTTGTCAACTAACAACATACCTTCTTCCAGAAACTCTTTAGCACTGTTAAACTTAGAACTCACCAAAGCGTTAAAGGCAGACTCTAAAGTCTCTTTCAAATCAGATTCATGATTGAATTGCTCCCGATTTCCTTCATGCTTGAACACATGCTTCGACTCCGATTTAATTCTCTTAGCGATACGGGCCAAGTTGTCTTCATTCTCTATAACCAAATCACGTTTTAAAGAAGAAATTTTTGACTCAATGACGACTTCGAGTCTAGCCAGCGCAGCAGGAACGGACCGAGGATTCTCGTCGCTATCATCCTGGACATCGATTCCGGGCTCATCTGAAACATCTGCTCTAGTACTCATTATACAAGTTTGACGACCAACACTGTTAACCGAGTGACTTCTGCAACGTGGTACTGCTCTTTATATAAGTGCTCTTCTGACCACGGGGTCCGCCCCAGCATCCTCTTGGGAATACATGCAGCTAGTGCCATAATGAATACACTTTCCTACTACACTACGTACCGTAGGAAAGTATTTATTTACGCTGGTGAATCAGAAGCACCAATACAGAACTCGTCTAGCCTCTAAATCGTCATATTACCTTCCAAAAATTCGAACAAATTATGGTTAATTTAGTATAAGATTTCAAGGCCCCAAAATTTGGAATTCTATTGATGAGTCTACCAAGACTCTTCACAAATATTCTTTTAAACGAAAACTCAAGAACCACTTCACCAGTTTCTATGATACCTAGTAATTAACTGTATGACCTCATTTTGTCTCATGGCTTGTGTTTTGTGCTTGTGTTGTATTTGTTTCGTATTTTGGCTTCACTTACTTTAAAATATTATGGCGTATAGCTTCATTGTCACTTGTCTAGGCTAGCCCTTAATGGTTATTACAGGTGACATGTACTTGTCAATTAGTTTATTTTATCTTTGTCTAATATCTCTGTAAATCATAGTTGAAGTACAATAAAGCTGTTCTGTTTTGTTCTGTTCTGTTCTGCTCTGCTCTGCTCTGCTCTGCTCTGCTCTGCTCTGCTCTGCTCTGCTCTGCTCTGCTCTGCTCTGCTCTGCTCTGCTCTGCTCTGCTCTGCTCTGTTCTGTTCTGTTCTGTTCTGTTCTGTTCTGTTCTGTTCTGTTCTGTTCTGTTCTGTTCTGTTCTGTTTTTGTTGAAATTTGGATGAGAAATAAATAGAAATCTAACTACAAGATTCTCCGTGTATAAGAAATGCTTGATTGCGCTCAGTATCCTTATTTTATGCAAACATTCTTGGATAATTTGGTACGAGTGCAATTTAAGCATTTTATTCATTCATGCATATGTGAGCTAGTCTGGTTAGCAGGATGGCTCGTTTTCTTTTCAAACATCGCAGATAATAACCCGCTGACGGAGATGTATGCAGTCTCTGAGTGCTCTTGTTAGATATGTATTTGTCAGTTATGTACTCCGGCTAATGCCAGACGATTTTACTGTGGCTAACGCCAGACGATTTTACTCTGGCTAACGCCAGACAATTATACTCTGTCTAACGCCAGCCAATTTTACTCGTCAAGGGGAGAGTTCCCGGAAACCTGGTCAATAAAGGGTTAACGCTGTAGCAGATGATTAGAAGTAGCAAGCAATCAGATTTTGCTGCATCTAATATAAATATATAGTGTTACTAAGAGAAGGAGCTATATCACGCACCTGTGTAGCTTTCCAATGTGATATTTTCAGTCCGAAATATGACGTTGTGGGCTCGCGACAAGTGTTGCCGCAATTCAACAATACGGTGGCAGCTATATCCACATTGACGGCATTGGCACCTCCCAGACGAAAGAGAGTCAGGGATTTCTGGTCTCGGTTCAACATACTGTTCTTGTCATTTTTCTTGGTGTTTCCTTTTTATATGCCGCTTGAGGTTCGACTTGTCTCCACAAGTCAGATCACAGTGGGGACATTCAAATTTCTTCACACCTTTGCGCATTCTGATTGTCCCTTCCTTCTGTTTGGACACGCTAACGGCTTTATAGTCTGCTCGTTTGTTGTTGTTTTTTTGTCCTTTGCTTGCATGCTTTTGCTTTTCTTTTTTAGGTGTACAAAATGGAGCTTTTTGGTTGGTGGCTGGATTATCTTCTGTGCAGATAGGCCCGTCTGTTTTGCTGGTCGAGGTGGATGATAGAGCAGATCCTGATGATCCAGACAACACATTGGACACATCGACCCTCTTTTCTGCAAACCAAGACATTAATACTAGCCGTAAGTATTTTGAATACTCTGTGGGATCCTTTGAAAACGTCGCATGTTTCGGTCGTTTTCCTAACTGTTCATATTTTGTTGTCAGTTCACTGTAGTATGGAGATGCTAAACAGGCAATAGCGGATACAACGAGAACAACAACACCACATACGTTTCCACACCGTTGCAGTGGGTAAAGCGAGGCACATGAAAGACCACATAAATGTCCATTTGGTCCTACAGACGATGGGTCGTGGGGGTACACAAAAGAATACGCCAACACTTGTTCGTTGTGTGTGCCTTCTATGTACTGCCCGATTCTGTCGCGTAGATGTATTGGACAGGCCACGCCAGTGAATCACAGTAAGTAATGACCCGTTTGTCCGTATCAACGTGGCATGTTGTCCAGTGATTACCCGGTTGAGCGTCGCTGCCCAAATACACACTTCCATTTCCGTTCTTTCCGACATTTAGGATAAAGAGAAATTTGGATGGTTTCTCTCCAATGGTGTAATTCGTTTGGTAATGAAACGGTCGATATTCCTCACGAAATTCATGTACACACATAACGTCTCTCCTTGTATTTTGTTGAGCTCCTGTGTCATCCAGCACATGTGATTGCAAGACAGCCACCTGGTGCAGCATATTTTGGAAAATTCTTCCGCCGACATATTGTAATCAGGAAGAAGTTCGTCACATCGGGATGAATACAGCAAATCTTGGAACTGCTTGATTCCTTGTTGTTGGGGACGAGTTTCCACATCGGTAGGCCAGTCAACCATTTCTGCATACCAATCCAGTTCCCGTTTAACTTCTTTACTTAATTCTAAGGCCTTGTGCACTTTAAGTAGCTGATTTATGGCTTGGATATCGTATGTAGCTCATTTTTTGAGGTTGCAATCTACACATCCTAATTCATCACCGCGGATTTTCTGGAACTGTTGAATCTCTTTTTTCCACGTACAGAGGAACGACTTAGGTGGCATCACACTTGTGGCGTTGGATGTGGCTTCGAATTATGCGTTATTTTTTTGTTTGGAAGGCAGTATCCGGGCTCTTTTTGGCTGCAAAATTGCTGGATATCGTAGGCGGAATGCTTGCAGACGAGTAAGGTTTGCCAAAACAAGTTGATTTAGTGGTAGACTATTCTGCTTAGCGTATTGAATCTAAAGAAAAAAGCCAATATAAAAGTGAATAAGGATAAGATATGTTAAGGCTGGAGTTATGCAACCGTCTTTTCAAGTTGTCATCGTGCATGTTTTATGATGACGTATCCTTGTTTAATCCATTTCGTCGACGAGTTGTTCTTTTCATCATGAAGATCTAACTAATTAAAGGCGATTCGTTACTTTTAACAGTAATTATGTTAGATTATTATTTTGGTCAATAAGCATCATTCTATATTTCGCAACCAGTTTCAAAAATACTCATTCAATAATTCTGTAAATCCTCAACGTGTGTGTGTGTGTGTGTGTGTGTGTGTGTGTGTGTGGGGGGGGGGGGGGGGGGGTTAACAATTGATTGACTTACCTCATCCATTCCTGGTGACTCTTGAATAAACCGTTCTGATAAGTAATCTCACTTTTTTTGCAAAAGTAAATGTCTTTAAAAAAAAATAGTTTAAAAAAGTTTAATAAAAAAAGTGGAATTTATTAATTAGTTTTCCTAGATTCTATAAAAACTATGTACAATATATATGGTTAATTAACTATATATATATATATATATATATAGTCTGTGTACAGCCTGAATATACATCATCTAATTCTGGGTTGAACTATGAGGTATGTTTTTTTCTCCTCTAGAAAATAATTTGTAATAAAAACGTGGAGGAGTATCCTTAGGGCCTGTGAGTTTTTACACCTGCTTGCAGGGTATCCTCCCCTCCAGCAAATTTTAGGTTTCTTTTAGCCCCATTGAGGAAGATATTTGGGGCCCTTGTTAGAAATACTGGGGGCTGTATAACCTAGCTCCCCCTTGTTCCACCACCCCCACCCCTTTGTTCCACTTCCGCCAGCCTTGGAATCAATTTTAGGGTTGTTCAACTTTTCTATTGAAATTTGTTTTAAATTCAAACAATTCTTACTACCTCCCTACCCCCAATTGATCTGGAAGTCAGGATTCTTTTATTGAGTTGATTCACCTCTACCCTGCATGTGTAATTATATTTTTGTACACCCTGCTCTTCCTCCCCTATTAAAGCCCCCTCTGGATTTCCAGATACGTACTGATATGAGTATGAGTCTACCTCACCAAAAACTCATTACGATCTCGTGTGAAAGAATTAGAACGCTTACCTTTGTTACAGTTTCTATCGTTATAAACAACTTTACAGCGTCTAATTATTATTTAGAAAAAATTTATCCCTTAGATCCTACACGTGTAGCGACACGATGTTGTCGGCAAAGCACCTATTCGGCCGTGTTATCTAACATACGTTAAGAATTAATGAAAAAATTCTTATCTGCAGTTAAAAACGCACTTGAATAGGATAGTAAAGGGAAGACAGCTGTGGAATAAATCAGTATTGCCAATAGACACGGGTCAACGAACTCATTTATATTTAATATAAATAAGTTTTGTGGAAACACCAGGTAAAATATTTCTTTGCTAAGCTTTCGGCCTGTTGACTCAGGCCTTCATCAGAGCAATGACAACAAGTTGTTGGCTCACCTCATTTATAAACTAAGCAACTGATCAATTAAATCACGTAAGAATACAATGGCGTATCATGTTAATTTTATTAATTAGAAACAAAATCAAGAATGTTCTCCGAATAGGGCACGCCACGTGCTATTTAATGGCTGTCCCTCCTGAGAAATAGTGTGATGTTTGGCGATCTCAATCGATCTCAATGGATTCTCTTGTTCTTCGCGTGAAGTAATGCTTGTCGCTGGCTAAGAGTGATGACTCTTCCCACTTAACACGATGGTCATACTTCCAAGCGTGTTTGGCAACAGCAGATTTTTCTTGTTGCGCTTTTATGCAACATGTCTTGTGTTCCTTCAGGCGAGTTGAGAGATTCCTTCCCGTTTTCCCGATGTATACCAAGCCACACTCACAAGGAATGCGATACACTCCAGGCTTAGATAAGCTATCCACTTCATCTTTATGTGTGAAAAGTACCTTGAACAATTTGTGTTGACTACTGTGAAATGCCTTCATACCAGCACGATTTAGAATCCTCTCAATCTTGTGAGATGCTGGTCCGATATACGGAAGAGAAACTGAAGGTGGTTCTTGCTGGGGCTGTGTATTCGGCTCTGGATGTACCGAAGGAGTCATAGAAGCTTGAATCATCTTCCCAGGAAAACCGTTGTTAGTTAAAACCAACGTAAGGTGATCTAATTCTTCCTGAAGATGTTCTTCGTCACAAATTGTTCGCGCTCGATGAACGAGAGTTTTGCACACAGATGATTTAATACTTGGATGATGGAATGAAGTGTAGTTAAGGTATCTGTCAGTGTGTGTTGGTTTTCGATACACAGTATGACTTAAAGTCCCATCTGATTTAACGGAAAGCCAAACGTCCAAGAATGGGATAGATTTGTCTTGATTTTGTAATTCCATAGTGAATTTGATTGAAGGATGTATGCTGTTAAGGTGGTCAAGAAAATTAGACAAAGCATTCAAACCATGTGACCAGGTACTTTTAGCGTATCATCAACATAACGTTTCCACATACCTGGTTTTAACGGGGCAGTTGCAAGAGCCTTCTTCTCAAATTCCTCCATGTATAGGTTAGCCATGATTGGAGACAAAGGGGAACCCATTGCTGCTCCAGTAGTTTGTTCGAAAAATCTATTCCCGGTGGAAAAGGTATTATCTCTCGGTTTGAATTTTGCGGTAGTGCCAAGATCTATACCAAAGGAAGAAATTGTTCAACAACTTGAGCCTAAACTGTATTTCCTACCGAGTGAAACTGCCAACAACATTCGAGTCCAAGTTGCTGAAACAATCCGCCTAGCCAAGCTACCGCAAAGCAATCTTAGGAAAGAAGAAAAGATTGCCTTATCAAACCTAAGATCAGATAAGTCAGTACATATTTTAAAAGCAGATAAGGGTAATGCTACTGTTGTTTTAGATCGTTAAGAATATAACAACAAGGTAAGTGCTCTCTTAGATTCTCCAACTTATAGAGAGTTAAAACGTGATCCGACACCTAGCATTGAACATAAGGTTTCTAGTAAATTGTTAGAACTTTGTAAGATGGAAAGTTTACCTAAAAACCTCTACCAACCCTGTCCTAAATTTTATGGTCTTCCAAAGATTCATAAAACGAATGTCCCATTTCGTCCAATTGTGGCTTCACGAGGCTCTCCAACATACGCCTTAGCACAATATCTTGCTACAGTTTTGAAGCCTTTGGTTGGTAAGTCCATTCACCATGTATTAAATTCTAAGGAATTTGTCTCTGAAATTAAGACACTTAAGTTGGCTAACGATGAGATATTAGTTAGTTTTGATGTTGTTAGTTTGTTTACGAATGTTCCCATTGAAGAAGCGTGCCTGATTGCAAAAGAAAGACTTCTAATAGATAAAACGCTCGCTACAAGAACGAATCTTTCTGCAGATCAGGTCTATGAACTGTTAACGCTGTGCCTAAATTCAACTTGTTTTCAATGGCGGAATAGATTTTTCGAACAAACTACTGGAGCAGCAATGGGTTCCCCTTTGTCTCCAATCGTGGCTAACCTATACATGGAGGAATTTGAGAAGAAGGCTCTTGCAACTGCCCCGTTAAAACCAGGTATGTGGAAACGTTATGTTGATGATACGCTAAGTACCTGGTCACATGGTTTGAATGCTTTGTCTAATTTTCTTGACCACCTTAACAGCATACATCCTTCAATCAAATTCACTATGGAATTACAAAATCAAGACAAATCTATCCCATTCTTGGACGTTTGGCTTTCCGTTAAATCAGATGGGACTTTAAGTCATACTGTGTATCGAAAACCAACACACACTGACAGATACCTTAACTACACTTCATTCCATCATCCAAGTATTAAATCATCTGTGTGCAAAACTCTCGTTCATCGAGCGTGAACAATTTGTGACGAAGAACATCTTCAGGAAGAATTAGATCACCTTAAGTTGGTTTTAACTAACAACGGTTTTCCTGGGAAGATGATTCAAGCTTCTATGACTCCTTCGGTACATCCAGAGCCGAATACATAGCCCCAGCAAGAACCACCTTCAGTTTCTCTTCCGTATATCGGACCAGCATCTCACAAGATTGAGAGGATTCTAAATCGTGCTGGTATGAAGGCATTTCACAGTAGTCAACACAAATTGTTCAAGATACTTTTCACACAAAGATGAAGTGGATAGCTTATCTAAGCCTGGAGTGTATCGCATTCCTTGTGAGTGTGGCTTGGTATACATCGGAGAAACGGGAAGGAATCTCTCAACTCGCCTGAAGGAACACAAGACATGTTGCATAAAAGCGCAACAAGAAAAGTCTGCTGTTGCCAAACACGCTTGGAAGTATGACCATCGTGTTAAGTGGGAAGAGTCACCACTCTTAGCCAGCGACAAGCAATACTTCACGTGAAGAACTAGAGAATCCATTGAGATCGCCAAACATCACACTATTTCTCAGGAGGGACAGCCATTAAATAGCATGTGGCGTGCCCTATTCGGAGAACATTCTTGATTTTGTTTCTAATTAATAAAATTAACATGATACGCCATTGTATTTTTACGTGATTTAATTGATCAGTTGCTTAGTTTATAAATGACGTGAGCCAACAACTTGTTGTCATTGCTCTGATGAAGGCCAGAGTCAACAGGCCGAAAGCTTAGCAAAGAAATATTTTACCTGGTGTTTCCACAAAACTTATTTATATTACTTTATCGCCATGAAAACGTTCAAAGAATTAATCATTTATATTTACCGCCAATTACCGCAAAAAATATAACACGACAGAGAAGGGTCCTGGGACCAAGTGCAAAGTCCAGGTAGGGTTATGTAAGAGTTCAGAATATTATAATTAATACGTCTTATTTGATAGTTCTTTAAATCAACAGGTTTTTTAAATGAAAATTAATAGTTATGAAATTTCAGGAAGAGAAAATGCCCTGAATCCTAACCTTAAATTATCGTACTTTGCCGAAATTTTAATCAAGGGCAAGGTGGTGAAGGCGCGCTCGCACGGTATGCTATAGTGTGTTTTAAAGTGACGTCACGGCATATATTAATTTTTTGCGCCGCCTGGAGTAAAGATCCAACATGGCGACCAGTCATGCGGAACTGCACGTAAATAGCGAGTCAGAAAAAGGAATTATTCATGAGATTCGTTTGTCTGAATATGCAAAATCTCTCGAAAGTCCTGTTAGGAAGCGTTATATCGAGAAGATATCGGTTATTGGAATGGATCCTCTTTTTATTCCAGAAGAAAAGCTAAGTACCGAATGCCTTCCTCCCGTAGAAGCAGCCGATCTTGTATCGTATCTTGTTCTGGAAACGAGCTTTTACACGAAAGCTCAATTCAAAAATTTTGGAAGTTTACCGGCCTACAACCAAATGGTATCCGGTTTTATTAGCAAGAATCGAATGGCTCAGATTGTGGTGTATTTGCAATTGCCTTTGCTACAAGTCTCATTTACACACTAGATGAATCCAAATATCCCACAATTTCATGTATCACAGATGCGACCTCACTTGTCAGCTTGCCTGAAAGCTGGTCTCATTACTCCTTTTCCCACAGTTGAGAGCAACACATAAAAATATCTGATACCGTATTCATTTGGCATTTTTACTCTATTAAAATTAGTATACATTATACTCCAGAAAATATTTTTGCATTATGTTTAAGCTTTGTGAGGTTAAAAATCGCAACTGCATAATCATATTTTTATATGTCATGCAACAAAGTACTGTATTATGTTTGCTAGGTTTTCTAAGAGTATGTGATTATTTAGCAAATATTCAACCACTGGGCAACAGCACAGGCTACTGGGGCATACGGTGGCTCAGAAGGGGCATGGTCCGCGCTGCTCTCTTTTTCTCTTTGCTACCATTTTTTTCCAATACGTCGCTCTGTTTTTCTCAGCGTCGCTCTGTTTTTTCCGCGCCGCTCTGGTTTTTTTCACGCGCCGCTCCGTTTTTTTTTCACGCGCCGCTGGGGTTTTTTCACGCGCCGCTCTGTTTTGTTTTTTCACGCGCCGTCTGTTTTTTTTCCCCGCGCCGCTCTGTGTTTTTTTTCATGCGCCGCTCTGTTTTTTTCTCCTCACACCGCTGTCCCCCCCCACCCGCGCCGCTGTTTTTTCCTCGCGCCTTTCTGTCCCCCCCCCCCCCTCCCGCTCTGTTATATTGCATTTTCAGTTCTGTCTATCCACATTTGCCATACATTGAGTCACAAATATTAAAGTGAGTTTTATCGAAATCAGAATGTCAGTATACATGTACATAGTTTTCATCAGTTTAGTGTGCTCTGTTGGTGGAGTACTTCCCAAATATACTCCAGCAATACAAAGTGATGGATTAACTCGAGACGAAATCATTGAAAAATACTTCGTTCTTGGATTTAATGCTCCTGAAATTTTGAGATTTATTGTGAACGTTCATGGCATAAGTCTTAGCCTGAGACAGTTGAAAAGAATCCTTAGAACTAAAGGTTGTAGAAGACGAAGATCTCCAAATAGTATAGACAAGGTTGTGAAAGCAGTGGAGGACGAGCTTAAAGGTAGTGGTAGTGTCATTGGTTATCGAACAATGCATCAGCGCCTTATCAACGATCACAGACTAGTCGTAATGCGAGATACTGTTCATCAAGTTTTAAAAATACTGGATCCTGAAGGTGTTGATTTAAGGTCAAAACACCGATTAAGAAGGAGAACATACAACGCTAAAGGACCTAACTTTCTGTGGCATATAGACGGCTACGACAAGCTGAAACCGTTTGGATTCTGCATCCATGGTGCTATTGCTGGTTTCAGCCGCCGCATCCTGTGGTTAGAGGTTGCCTCATCAAATAACGACCCTAAAATAATCAGTCAGTACTACACTGACTACGTGAGACGTCTAGGAGGTACTGCGCGGATAATCCGAGCTGATAGAGGAACAGAAAACGTAAATGTAGCAGCCATACAGCGTTTTTTTCGCCGATCATCCCATGATGATTTTGCTGGCGAAAAAAGCTTTTTGTACGGAAGATCAACTTCAAATCAGAGAATTGAGGCGTGGTGGGGACTCCTGAGAAAAGGGTGTGCTGACTGGTGGATACGATACTTCAAAGATATGAGAGACTCCGCCATCTATAATGATGATGATATAGTTCATCGGGAATGTCTAAAGTACTGTTTTATGGATATAATACAAGCCGAATTACACAGGGTTGCAAGGAATTGGAATGTACATAGGATTCGTAAATCCAACAACGCCGAGTCCCCCCCTGGTCGACCGGATATATTGTACTTTAATCCTGACTCAGTTGAAGCTCAGGATTACCTGGAACCCGTTGATGCAGATGAAAATGATATTGCAGAAGAAATGTTTTCTACGAGACCACTGTTAAGAGGATGTTCTGCAGAGTTTAATGAACTTGTACAGACGATCATGGAGGACGAGAACCTAGAAATGCCTCGTAACGCTAGTGACTCTAAAACTCTTTATACTAATTTACTTGAAATTATTGAGACCATTGACACTGAGTAGTATGATACAATAATGGAAACCGTGTTCCATGTAAACTTTAATATAAACAATGAAGTAGAAATATTACCAGGGTTAAGTCGCGTTGGCCTGAAAAACAGAGAAAAATCTTCTCGACGTTTCGAGCGAAGGCCCTTCGTCAGGAGAAATTAGTAAAACGAATGAAGTAGAAAACTGGGTTCTATGGCTGCGTTTCTGTTAGTGCTGTGTACTTTCACATATGACCCTGACTTGAACACTAAAATTTCCTATTTCCAGATATTTTAACCAAAGTCATTAAACTTGCCATTTATCATACAATAGTTAATTTACAGTTTTGCTTCTTTGACAACAAGTTCACGCGATTGATTGGTGGTCATATTGGATCAAAACTAAGCCTAAAATTAAATATACATGGGGGTAAACCTATGGGGTAAAGACTGCAATTTACCATGTCATGGAAACACGACTGCAATTAACCGGAAGGTGTCTTTTACGTCTAGAACCATGCCTTAATACTTCTGAACGTGCAACCACATTAAACACAACTACAATTAAAGATTATTATAAGTAAATGCATGGCATTGAGGGGTTTAGTGATTAATAGCGAAGCGCACAGATGACGTCAAATTCATGTTTGTCCGAGTTTATAGCAGAAATCCCTCGATATTCAATTTCCGTTTGTTTGTCTGAGTTTTGGTCTAGGAACTGTGCACTTCGCATTGTCCCCGAAAGCCGAGGGAGAGCTTGTGGAAGACACGAGTCCCACAAACCCTTCCGAAACATGAGTTTAATCACTAATAACCCAAAATCTTATGCATTTACTTTGTAATTACATGGTCACCGAGGAAATAAACAAAAGAATAGACACATGCGCAAAGACAAATTATTATTTAGTTCACGATCACCTCGCTTTACTTTGATGTACCGCGGCTGTTTATTTATAATAATTACTCCCAACCACGCATAAACTGAGTTGGTTGGGGGGAAAAGGGTTAATCAATGGTCAAAGGATTTATCATCGCGACCAAAGTGTTTTTTAGACAACCTCTGTCATAACGAACTCAGTATCTCAGTTTTCTTAGGCAACCTCAACCTCAGGTAACTATCGTCAGTTATTTACCAAGGCCGAGGTAAATAACTTACGTAGTTACCGAGGTTGAGGTTGCCTAAGAAAACTGATATACTGAGTTCGTTATCACAGAGGTTGTCTAAAAACACTTTAGTCGCGAGGGAAAATCTTTTATCACATTCGTGACCATTGATTAAACCCTATTTTCCCAACCACACATAAATAAAGTTAATTGCCCCAGGCTAAATAACTGACGTTATTGAGTTTTGTTTGATATGCAAATGTACGGAATTTACGTCACATATGCATAATGACTTATCGAAGAAGTTTATGTATCTCTTTCATTCTCGAACGAAATCCTTTAAAATCGATTGGTGTTGTGGGAGAAACACGCACACATGTTATTCATACGTATACTTTAGTGTTTTATTTGATGAACGCAAAGATATATAACATTCTCTGATAAGTCATTATGCATGTGTGACGTAAATTCCGGACATTTGCATATCAAACAAAAATGAAATATCTCAAAAACAAAGCGAAAAAGCGAAAATCTTCCAACGAAGTTACTTTATCATTTTAAAAGTTATTCCAAATAAGACAATAAAAACTGTCGAGGTATATAGAGAACGAAGTGATTATTACGAGGGACATTTCCTCATTAATATAGTAATGACTAATGAGGGACGTTTACTCTAACGTTTAGAACTAAATGTCCCTCATCCAGTATTACTGAGGGAAATACGACATTAATCGTCCTTCTTGAAACAAAGGATTTCGAGGTGCTCATATAATTACTTAAATTTGAGTATTTAAGTACTTAATTTTGAGCTTTAGTATTTGCAAACGTTCTTTGCCTTCTTTTCAACATGCACACAAGTCTTGTGTTAGAACGCTGTTTATAGAAATGTTTAAATATTTTAAACAAACTGAACACAAAAATGTCTATAAATGAAAACAGTTGTTTACTTGAAAGCTCCAATTTCTTAGCAGATATCAATGTCCTAGTACTGGCTGCTAAAAATGTTATTCACTTCCTCACGGAACTGGAGAAATGACTGATAAGTAGTTGGCAGCTCCAGGACTGACCTACAGGTGTGTGCGACAGGACGTCGCGCCATGCCATCCAAGTTAGTAAACGTTACTTGTATTGAATCGACGCAGACCATAGTCGCACCAGTGCAGTAACGTAGGAACTTCACCAATTTCTCATCATCTAGCCCTCTGATATAACACTTCAAAAACGAAAGCGCATCGCGCTGGGAATTGCTAGTTGGTTCAGCTGATATCAGGTTTAAGACTCTCTTCACTGTTGGTTTTGTGTTTGCGTAAAGCTGCTTCAGTGATTCCATCGAGGTAAATCCCACACAACTAAGGATGCTCTCCAAAGGTTTCTTCCAACTATCTATGATGTACTGTGCCATTTACACCATTTCTTTATGAGCTAGTTCAACTATCACTGCACCCCGCTGCTCTTTTACAGGAACTCTCCCGCAAGAAAACCTATCGAGAAAATCAATCCATTCTTCATTCTGATCTTCGTTTAATTCATCATTACTTAGAGCTACATTGATGAGGTCTCTCATCCTTAGATACATACGCCAAGAATGACTCCAACAAAAGTTCATCCGGTATCTGGTTTTCTTCAAACAGGGCGGCGAACATGAAAACTTTACTTAGCAAAGCATCTCGCAACACACCGCCATTATCAACCCCCCACTCTTCTTTCCCGAACGCATTTACCATAACAACTTTGACAGGGCTATCCATCCATAATCGATCCATCTTTAAAAGCTTCGATCATATCTTCCATAATTTTCACTCTTCTAATTTTAAGGATTCTGGAAGATACAAGTGAACAAAATTATATGATATGACAAATGTTATGACTTTAAAAGCAGCAAAAAACAACAACCCGGAAATGCGACTTTCCCTTTCTCTAAAAAATACCTGTGGAACTGAATTTGTCATGCAAGAATTTCAGCAATAACTCAACAAGAAACAAAAGGTACGCTATGCGTACATGTATCTGCGACAAAATTAGCCTAGCGGGTTACCCTAGCTCTAGTACATTTCTTGTTTTTGTTTGTCGTGTTTACAAGGACATTAGGGTTACCTGCCGTTACCATAGTAGCTGGGTTATGGTTTGTCCTTGTACATGCATTTGGTAGTGATAACTCATCTACCCAGGACAACATTTTACTAGTTCCTGGTAACCATGTCTAATAAAGTTGACCCAGGCAGCAGGATAACCCTACCTGTGAAATTTTGCTTGTAAACCCGATTTTAAAAAATTCTGCAGAACGAAATTTTTTAAACATTGACAAACATGATTTTTCCGGAAAAAAAATTATTCGTTCTACAGAATTTTTTTTAAATTGGCCTATTGATTACTCGTACTTCAAGAACACTTTTGATGAAAAAAAAATGGGGGTCACCAAAGTTTTTTTCGAATTAAATTAGTTTGAAGGGTAATTGGCAGCCATTGTTGCCATAGCAGCAACTGTTGCTATTTATTTGGTAACAGTTTTTGATTGTCAGAGTGTTTAATTATGCATAACATTTAGTTTTATTCTTTTCCCAAATTGTTTAATCACGTGTTTTGGGCTATCAAACTTGTATTTTCCATTTTTCAAGAAACTATGTGGAGCCACCTTAAAAGAGAATGAGATGACAGGTCAATCCCTTGATATTAAAAATATATCGTGGCTATTTAATAGATAATTACTGAGGCCAACGGCATTATTGAATATATTGCAGCTAGCTGAGGGCCTATCCCGAAGCTGGCTGCAATATATTCAATAATGCCGTTTGGCCGAAGTAATTATCTATTATAATTACTGACCCGCGTCAAATTCCATTGTTCTCTGTCTGCATTATATCAACGATTTCAGGCACCCCATTCCCAAACAATGAACAGGATGTATTGTTTACAATTTCAGTAGGAAAGTTTTTGAATATCACTGTCAGAATTTTAGATTAGTTATAGAATTTGCGTGTTTTGTTTTGTTTTGTTTGATTGTTATTGATGTGGACTTTGGAAGAACATTTGCATATTATAAGAGAACAAATAATTTTATTTATTCAATTTAGTTAGGCTTAGCTAGTGGCGTGGTATAGAGATGGAAGATTCTTCAGAAGATGAAAGTTTTTATATCACACAGTCGTCGACAAATAAGCGAAAGCTAAGCGAAGAAAGAGACGTTGACGTTCATGAACTAGCTGTTCTTTTCGAGAATGAGAATGCACAGGAGGGAAGTGAAGAGACTGATGAAGATAGAAAAGGTACGGAGCACGTGGCGAATTTAAAATTGTCGAAAGGTTGGTTCGCTAGTTTAGTATGTTCTTTTGCTTGTTGAGTTTTTAATGTAATGAAATGTGTCGTTTGTAACCAGGAAATAGATTTCGAAAACCGATAACGTCGTTGGAGTGCGAAAAGTTCAAACAAAGTTGGACTTCGGAAGCTAGTCGAAAGAAGTGGCGTTGGGTGTTGAAAACATTTGAAGAGTGGCGGACCGAAAGAAATCATGCTGTGACTAATCTCACCTGTAGTGGAGAACCAGTGATGAACGCAAGCTTAGAAGAAATGTCTGTCGATGAATTGGATTATTTCCTGGCACGTTTCGTTGCAGAAGTGAGAAAAGTAGACGGGAAAGAGTATCCCGGCAAGACTATATATGAGATATTAAGTAGCAGTCAAACGTATTTACGCGTGGAATGTAAGCGTAATGTGACTTTAATTGATAAGACAAGTTGTGTATTTAGAGAGTTAAATTCGGCGTTAAATTTTGTATTGAAAGAAAGAGCAGGGCAAGGATTAGGCGTAGAGGTCGCACAAGCTAATTTTATATCGGAAGAGCAAGAAAATTATTTGTGGGAGCACGGTTTCTTAGGAAGCAGCGGGGCAAGTTTGCTTAGAGATACGTTAGTTTATGTGTTCGGTATACAATTTGCGCTTAGGGCTGGTCAAGAGCATAGAAATTTGAGAAGTAAAAACTCGCAACTATCCCTACAAGTTGACGAATTTGGGTCTGAATATTTGCAGTATACGGAAGATGTCAGCAAGACGAATAACGGGGGTTAGCCCATTTGCGTATCAAAAGAAAAGTTGTTCGGGCATATAAGAATTTAGAAAATCCCCTTCGTTGTCCAGTTGAGCTTTATAAGAAATATTTATCTCATGTTCCAAAGGAAATCAGCGATAACGCGTTCTATTTGCGAGCTTTGGCAAAGCCAAATGGTGATATTTGGTATTACAAAAAAGCTGTGGGTAGGGAAACGTTAGGAAATGTGGTGAAAAATATTATGAAGAATGCCGGGTTTGAAGGGCATTTTACAAATCACTCTCTTCGGCGTAGTTGCGCTACAAGATTGTACAATGCGGGAATATCAGAACAAGTTATTCAGGAGACGACTGGTCACCGGTCATCTGATGGGGTTAAGGCGTATAAATGTACTTCGACGTCAATTAAAAGAAAAGCGAGTGAGATATTACAAGGTTCCGATTTACGTAAGGTTGAAGTGAATACGGAAGGTGAAAAGAAAATATGTTTAAAGAAAAATACTGAAAATGACGTGTCTGACTTATGTTGTGATCAATCGCTTGTAATTAATACAGGCTGCACTAAGATCGTTGTGTCGTATAAATGAATGCTTTAAAAATGGTGACTGCCGATATGATGTTATTTAGTGCAGATGTTGTGTAATTATTTATAATATAAAATATGTCCTGTTTATGGAATTGTGTTCTTGTTTTGTTGTGTACAATCGCATAATTTTTTATATTGGTAAAATCAAGAGTAAGCTTGTAGATTCATCTAATAATTATGAGGAAGACTGTTTTTAGCTTGTTTTTTTACTGCTGGGTGCAATATTTTTAATATTGCAGTGTGCTAGCAGCAATATTTTTAATATTGCAGTGTGCTGGCTGCAATATTTTTAATATTGCAGTGTGCCAGTTTAGTACGTTTATAATTACCCCTGATAATTTCCCCGCTACCAAAAAGGACCGTCGCCGTTTTCCTAAAACAGCCTGAAATCGTTGATATAATGCAGACAGAGAACAATGGAATTTGACGCGGGTCAGTAATTATTTAGATATAACTTACAGCAAGCTATTTAAAGAAGCAGTCATTGACTACATGTGTGTACTGCTATTAATAAACTTGATTGCATTAAAGATGTAAAATGATGCTACCGGTTTAGACGGTCATAGTTCATAAACACTAAAACACGTGTTGACCTGACTCGATAAATCGCCCAACGAGTTGGAAACCTTTTGTCAACTCTTCAATCATTCTGTTAACCCACAAAAACTGTGGTAGATCACACTTGCAAGTTTACTATAAGTCATGTTAAAAATACTTGCCATTCGTATCAGCAATATTGTCTTTCTTCGAAAATAGTGTTGCTCTTTGACAAGCTTCGAATATTTAAAGTATGGCGACGAAATAATATTATACACTAAATCGTAGTTTCATTTAGGCCCACATGCAAATTATTTTCCTATTCAATTTGGGCCTCTATGCAAATTACATCGTGTCTATTAAAGCATAACGGGAAGATAATATAGGCTGGGACTGTTTTTTCATGTTTTGAGTTCACTAGTTTTAGAGACTACGTTTAGGATTATTGTCAAGGATAATCGATAAGCAAATTTTATCCTTATAGAATACCTAAACATTAAAAAGTTTCTGAAATCAGAAATGTTATGTTTACTACGGCTGCTTCAGCCTCGTGTTATAAACGAACTACGTTTTATCCCGACTATGCGCAGTCGAAACTCCGATTTCGTCTATAAAACGATCGGGATTAAAGAATACTTGTTTCCATCGTTCAAACTGACAGCTCGTACGTTGACGACAAAAAATTCTGAGCTTCGATCACAGAATAGTAATACAACCAGAAGTCCAACTCAAGTGAAAACTTGTCCGCATTTCTTCACTGCGCAGGCGCGATATTTTACGCCATCCGACGCCATCCTGGCAAGTTCCTCCGGCAGTTTTAACCTTCTTTTGAAGGTCCAAACTGCCGGGGGAACTTGCCAGGATGGCGTGGGATGGCGTAGGATGGCGGGGAATCAAGATGCGCGAGGCGACATGCGCGAGGATATAAACTTCAAAGGTTCCGACGCGAGTTAGACTTCTGGTTGTATTACTATTCTGTGCTCCGATTGTCCCCGATGTAATTGTCGCGCATTGGTTAGAGTTACACCACAGCACACACTACAGGTTAGTGGTTACACAAAAACGTTAACACACAAACACACAACACGATAGCAATATATCTGCTGCGCAGATACAAAAACGCTATTTATTACCCTGCTAGCAAAACCTTATGTATACGGTGGTTATTTTGTGGCTATATTAATAAGTTGAATACACATCTTTCACCGTTTTCTTTCTAACAGATCAAATATATTGCACGAAATCGACGCCAACATCTGCCAAAGCCGCCATAATGATATCACGTTTAATTTTCGTCACGCGCATTATTAATAAACAATAATGTTCCCCCTCCCCAGCTATTTTTGAAGAGGCCATTTTGTATAGATCACGTGGGAAACAAATAACAAATTTTATTCGTTTTCCAACTTCTATTATTATTCGTCTATTGAGAAATAAAAACAAGTATCTGCTTCTTAATTCGAATTTTATCGAAAAAAAAATAGAAAACGAAATTCGATCTAACAAACTCAAATTTGTTTTTCAAAATTTTGTTGAACTGGCGATTGGTGGAATGGTACACACATTGTTGCTGTCTGTTCAGTATAAGGTCTTATGGATGTACAGATAAAGACCACAACGTGGTAAGAACATCAGTGACTTAAATTACTCAACTGTGTCTCGTGGGACACTTTTTTGTTCTTATGATGCACAGCCGATGACGTCACAACTTGATAACTGAACAGAAAACTGCAAAATAGAATCTACAGGTATTACTGTAATATAAAATAGACTCTAACAGAGTGGTTTATTGATGTCGCCACCACTAATAAAATCGATAATCTAATATGTGTCCATTACCACCGTGGTGGGGCAATATTTTTATATATAACAAGACACCTGGGTCAGGCGTTCACTCGAGCTACTAGCAAAGTGCTTGGGTAAAATATACTGATTGAAGTGTTAATGCAGGAATCGGCACAAAATCGAAGGCTGAATCGAAGGCTGAATCGAAGGCTGAATCGAAGGCTGAATGTGGTGCATACTTCACACTGGTGAACATATTTACGTTCAAGACAGTTGTCAGCCGCATCTGACCGCTGTTAAACTACAAAGTCAGTCAGTCACTTTCGAAATCTACCAACAACGTGCAAGAACACCTTGATCAAAAGGCAAGGCTGTTCAACTTTTGTCCAATTCCAAAAGCGAAAGCAGCAAAGAACTTACATGCCTCACAGCCTCACACCATCACACCATCACACGGCTAACAACTCACCGGAAGTATAAATAGTAGCGGAAGTAAAAAGTGCAAAAATCGTGACACCCCAAAACAAAATAAACCGAGCCGATAAACAGAACAATAGGGACCTTAAGATGCTAGGACGACGACGGCAATTAAAAAGCAATTCAAATTTTAGCATTAAAAATAAGTCACGGTTAACTGACTACCGTATTCAATGCTTGAAGCTTGTTTTATAATTTTCAAAGTGTTAAAACGGTTGCAGTGTCTGTTAAGGCAATCTCAGACAACAGTTCTCATCACACCAAGAGTCAACGTCGTCTTGAAGACGTGAAAATGGTCTGAGTGGCGTTGTATACAGAGCGAGGACGGTGTTCAGATTACTCTTGGGACTAGAAATAATTCATTATCTTTGTTTTGCAAGAAGAATGCTTTTGTTTGAAGGACGTCGTCCTCGAAGTTGCCGTCCCAGAAGTTGCCGTCCTAGATCTTAAGGTCCCTATTAGATCGTTTGCAGCGCGTAGCATTGGACGCCATCTTGGTTTTTCCAAAACAAACATGGTGGTCAGCGGTTTGTCAACAGGGTCATGTGCAAACGACCTGAACCTGGATGTTTGGAAATATTAAATCTATTTCTCATGTTGAACAGCATATGTCACTCAATTGCTTAAATGCTCAATTGTTGAGATATCCCTGGTCAACACTTGAAACAGATTTCATATTTCTGTACATCCGTGTATTATTCTCTATTTAATTAGCAGACTTGCTGCAGACAGCAAACGCAACTGGCAGCAAGTCAGTGAGATTTCTGGCCTGTAAATGGCACTAATTTAACAATCATAAACATTTGCGGATTGTTCAATTTAATTTTATTACCTTATCGGGGGAATAATATATTGTGAACCGTTGTTGTCCAATTGAAGAGAGCCATCCTCTGCGGATGAGTTTAGGTTTGGAATGTTCCTTAGGTTGTCGTCGTGGTCCTGGTCATTGACCTGGTTCTCCTTGTGATTGGAATCTGGATTCCTTGTGTTTAACGCCATTTGAACACTACTATCGAGAGAGGTTTCTCGTCTACAGTAGTAAAAAATAAACAAAACGTTTAATTAAATCTTTATTCATACTATTCGTGATGACATTAAGGGACCGAGAAGAAGAATAGTTTCATGATATTTGATTACAGTTTGATTGCGAATCCGTAAATGTATAAAACGTAATTAGATTGGGTCCAAATCCACAGAGTGGACTCACCTTTTCGAAAAACAAGAAAACTAGTCTATAAACTTTTCAATTCAAGATTAGTTTATTAAAATTTATAGTCAATTTTCGAAAAAGTTTGCGGAGAATCCATGTAAATTCATCTTGTGGAAGCTCGAACAAAGTGCCCATTTTATAGATATCAATGAACAAGTTAATAATTACTGACTAATCAATAAAGCATAAGTGGAAATAATCTGTAAAGTTGTTAAGAAAAATAACGCGTGCTATTAAACTAAACTTACGAGTCATCTTCCAATAGTAATGCAGGAACAACTTCTGTAACCAACGGAATACCGTTCATCATTGTGCTGTCTTGCTGAGTATTTTCAACTGACTGAATTTCAGGCATTTCTTCACAATTCGGTATTATATCATCAGGAAATGGAGCTGCTTCATATTCTGCCATGTTTACCATACTCCGATCAACCACAGTTATTGGTAAAGCTGGATCAAGAATTGGAATACCACACATGGAAAGTGTGAAATGCTCTGGATTTGGGTTGAGAGAACCAATCCAATTGTAAACAGCTGAAACTTCACAAGAATTTGAAAACTTTCGAGTTTGTACACCTAACGTTAGGTGCCTAACCGATACTTGAACATGTGGGTCACTGGGATCTGGCTCACTTGGAACTTTCCTTTTTCTAACTCTGCATAGGTTTTCTTGTTCCATTGCTTTCTCTTGCAGCTGTTGCAGTTCTTTTATTTTCTGCAAATCCTTTACTTCATCCTTTTCTAAGGAAGCAAGTAATTCTGCACCCTGTTGCTCTTTCGAGCATTTTCTTTCTGCTGAGGAACCAATTAGACTACTCTTGCTAGTGGAAGGGCTATCGCACGGACTTTCAAACATACAAGGCAGCTCATCGTCACTGTCACTTACTGGAATAATTTCATTTCCCTCTAACCTGCTTGACAGTAGGTAAAACTTTACTTTGGATAGCTTGTGATGTTCCATGTACTTTAACACTGTGAAATCTTTATCGCCAATTTCTTCACACTTGAACCTTGCAAGTGTGAATTTCATTTGTGAAATTTCACCAAAAAAGCATTTACTCTCTGGAAAGAAGACATTCTTGAATAGCGCGAGCAATTCTTCTACAGAAGCATTCAGTGGAACGCTGATGGTACGTGACCCACCACCTTTTGCCATGCGAACTGCTACGTGTCGATTTTTTGCGCTGTCAAAATGTCGCCAGCCAACTTCAACTTTCCGATCTGTAGATTTATGATGCAATTTCTCGGGTTCTTTTTTGGTCGCCTTTGAAGTGTTCTTTTTTCCTGCAAATTTCGACTTTAGAGCTTCCAAAAGTGTTCTCTTTTTGTCATTCCTTTCTACATTCTATCCTTTTCAGCGAAGGCTTTCAGAGCAAGTATGTCTCCTCTTCTCACCACACCAAGTGCTCGAAGCTCTCTCCATCTGTAGCCTTTTTGACAGCTGTTAAGTCCATCTGAAATGGAAATGGAACTTGAGTAGCTATAGTTAGTTACTTGGGGACCAGCCAAATAACGAATGGCTTACAGAAACACTTACAGTAGCTATTGCAAATACTAAGGAGTTGATGGTGGTGCTATAGGTTTCCACACAGATATTATATTATTGTCAGGGGTGCAATATAACTATAACTATTTACCCCCAAATCATTAATTGTATTAATTGTATATTTGGGGTAGTTATATTAATATTATTAATAAAAATATTTATTAAACTAATAATATATTAATATTAAATAATAAATATTTAACAAATAGAACATTGCTTGCGTGTCTCTGTACTGTAATACAAACACAATACACAAATGGTGTAATTTCAACCAGAAATGTCCAGTGAAGGGTCACAAAAGCTCTTTTCTATATATTTGCTTTATAAAAGAACTAACCATTTTACAACGTAATAAACCAATAACTTTTGATAATTTAATTTTGATAATAATAATTTAAAATAATAAACTTTCTTCCTGGAGAGTTTTGGTTAGGTTTAGGGCCACCGGGGGGTTGTGGTTAGGTTTAGGGTCAGCTTTAGAGGTGGGGGTTGGGGTTGGGGTGGTAGGTAAGATTTCATTTCTTTAATATTCAAGATTATCCTGAATTGTATTTCACAATTCAGGATAATCCTGAATTCTATCTGACTCTGAGCAGTAAAGACCTACCTAATATGAACAAGTTATCTGATTGGCTATAAGTAACCAATCACATTGTCGATTATCAATTTGTTCCCATGCTCCTTACTGATTAGGGTTAGAAGGTGTTGGGTTAGGTTATCTAAACCAGTCAGAAGCCTTCTTAGTACAGGTATAGGTGATGACCCTACTCTGAGTAAAAATGGAACATGTGTAGGATATATACCTGTTTTTTATAATAAATATTATTACTATTATGATAAGTTGTACATGTACTGTATACATGTGTATATGTAACATATATAACATTGTGGCTTTATTCTAACCATTGTGGCTCAATTGGTTAGATCTAACCAGTCATTAGCTCTGAGTAATTTAGCTTGAGAATCTTTCTGAGTAATTTAGCTTGATGAATGTCCACCAAATGTCTGTTATTATTAGGGACTGGTCATTAGATATGGAGAATGCGGGGGGGGGGGGGGGGGGGGGAAGGAGAAATTGGGGGATCTAGAGATTTTTCTGTATTGTGAAGGGGGAGTTCCAAAAAAATTTATGAAAAAGGGGATAAAAACAGGATCGATACAGAAGGACGGACACTTCTTACATTTCAATATATTTAATATAATAACTGATTATCATAATAAACAATATACCAATTACTGTAAACATAAAACATATTAAGTAGATTAACACCATAAGAAAAATCATGAAAAATATGTTAAAAGTATGAATGTCATGATTTTTAAACTGATCAAAACTTACTGGTAACTTGAACTTTTTATACATACATCACTGTCTATCCTAAACTGCAGATTATGAGCTCTATAGGCTTATACAATTTTGTAAGACATTTTGGATGGGTGTATAATTTTAATAAAACTATATTACTGATATCACGTAGGATGCGTAGATAGTCAATAGTTATGTTTTGAAATCAGTGATAGGCATTTTTTACCGGGTACATGTATTAATCATCTTTCTTTACAAAATATATTTCAAAGGTTGTGACATATTGCCAATGGCCACTTTGCGGTTGTGGGTGGAGACACAAATGTTTGTAGGTGTAAACATTAATTGTTCCACATTTTGACAGTTCGGTGACATCTGTAGTATTTTGATTTTTTTTTAAAATTTGAGGTTGCGTGCGTGTGTGTGTGTGTGTGTGTGTGTGTGTGTGTGTGTGTGTGTGTGTGTGTGTGTGTGTGTGGGGTCTTGAAATTGTTAAAAGTTTGAAATAGGGGGCCTGGAAATTTTTCAAAAAAAATTACTTTCTCCTCCACTTCCTCCATATTTAATGAATGGTCCCACTATTATTCTTTTATAATTATTCTTATTATAATAATTATTCTTATTATAATTATTGTTGTTATAAATATGTAATTATTCTTATTGTTCTTATTATAATATTATTCTTATTATTCTTATCATAATAATTATTCTTGTTGTTCTTATTATTATAATTATTCTTATTATTCTTCCTATTATAATAATTATTCCTATTATTATTATTATTATAATCATCTCTATAATAATAATAATAATAATAATAATAATAATAATAATAATAATATGGTGGTGGAAAAGAAGGCTGGAAGGACAGATAAAAGATATAAGAAAGGATTTGAGTCGACTAGAATACCTGAAAAAAGGTAGATTGGTTAGAGAAAGTATACTTAATAAGTTGGAGAGAAAATGATATATTTAGGAAAGATTTGAGGGTTGTGATAGAGCAGGTGAAGCAGCGAATTACAGCAAAAGCAGCTAAGATTAAGAGATATGAAAGCAGAATAGACCAATATCAGCAAAATAGACTGTTCCAGAATAACCAGAAACGACTATTCGCAAAACTTGATGGTATAGAGACAGACAACAGCGTTATACCTAATGCTGAAGAAAGTTTAGATTATTGGAATAATATCTGGAGTAAAGAAGTGGTACACAATGATAGGGCAACATGGATTAACGAACTGGAAATGAATATGCTAGAACAGAGAAACAAAGAGATATTAAAATAACACCAGAAATGATTGCAAAACAAGCAAGTAAACTGCCAAATTGGAAAGCTCCCGGGCCCGATGGACTCCAAGGGTTCTGGTTGAAGCATGTGAGATCAGTGAGGGTAATCTTAGCTGAACTCTTAAATAAGTGTATAAATCAAAGCAATGTACCGAAATGGCTAACAAAAGGAGTGACTACACTTGTGTTGAAGGATAAGGATAAAGGGAATGCAGTAACCAATTTTAGACCGATCACGTGCCTTCCAATGATGTGGAAATTGTTAACTGGAATGATATCAGAAGAAATGCATAAACACCTCGCGGGGGGAAATCTTCTTCCTAATGAACAGAAAGGCTGTAGAAAAGATTCTAGAGGGATGAAGGATCAACTTTTGATTGATAGGATGATACTGCGAAATTGTAAGAGACGACAAACTGGACTTGCAATGGGATGGATTGATTATCAGAAGGCTTACGATATGGTAGCTCATTCATGGATATTGAGATGTTTAGGTATATTTAAAATAGCCGGAAATATAACAGGTTTAATTAAAAGCAGTATGATGAATTGGGAAACAGAATTAACGTCGGGGAAAGTTATATTAGGGACGGTGAAAATAAGGTGAGGGATTTTCCAGGGTGATAGTTTGTCCCCACTGCTCTTCGTCCTAGCTTTAATACCTATGTCGATCATTTTAAGAAAAGTGAAAGCGGGGTATGACTTTGGTGGAAATAAGGGGGCCATAAACCATTTATTGTTTATGGATGATTTGAAGCTTTATGGAAAAAATGAGAGACAGTTGGACACATTGGTAAATTCTGTGAGGATTTTCAGTGAAGACATACGAATGCAGCGGGGTAAATACGTACTCAGTGAAGGTATTAAACTCCCTGACCACCAACAAATCAAGGAAGTGGAAATTGATAAGGGATATAAGTACTTGGGAATTTTGGAGGCAGACGGAGTAAAGGACGGTGATATGAAAGAGAAGATCGTGAAAGAATATTATCGACGAATCAGGAAAATATTGAAATCAAAACTCAACGGAACGAATACCATAACTGCCATGAATTCAAGAGCTGTTTCAATTATCAGGTACGGTGCAGGAATTATAAAGTGGACAAAGGAAGATCTGCAAAAGATGGATAGGAAAACTAGAAAATTGTTAACAGTATATAGAGCATTCCACCCCCAAGGTGACGTTGATCGGCTTTACTTTAAAAGAAGTCAAGGAGGTAGAGGGTTAATTAGTGTGGAAGATTGTGTTAATGTTGAAGTAAATAGTCTGCGGAAGTACGTCGAAAGCAGTGACGAAAAGTTGTTAATCCTGGTAAGTAAGGAGGAGGTGTTGGAGGAAGGGAAAGAGAAAAAGGAGATCCAGAGTTCGAGACGTGATAAGTATATAGGAAAAAGTTTACATGGAAAATTTTACACTAGTACCGAGGAGGGGAGAGATTGTAAGACCTGGGATTGGCTGAAAAGGGGAAATCTGAAGAGAGAAACAGAAGGAATGCTGATGGCGGCACAAGACCAAGCATTGCGGACTAAGTTTATCAGGAAAGTGATTGATAAGGAAGACATATCTGCTACATGCAGGCTATGTGGAGAACGTGATGAGACAATAGCACATATTCTCTCGGAATGTAAGATGTTAGCCCAAAAACAGTATAAGAATTGGAGGCACGACAGAATAGCACAGGTGATACACTGGGAATTGTGTAAGAAATACAATATGGAGCATGCAGAAAAGTGGTACGAGCACAAACCTGAAGGTGTCATTGAAAATGAAAATGTAAAAATACTGTGGGATATGAAAATTCAAACTGATAGGGAGATAGAACACTCCCGACCAGATATACTAACCCTGAATAAGAAAGACAGAAGTTGCTTGTTGATAGATGTTACATGTTCATTTGATACAAGAGTTATACAGAAGGAAAGGGAAAAAATAGAGAAATACCAAGATCTTAAAATAGAAATTAAAAGAATATTGCAATGTAAGGAAGTGACAATTGTACCCATTGTCATTGGAGCACTTGGAACAATACATAACAATTTTGACAGGTGGATAGAGAAGCTAGATGCCACAATAGAGCTTCAGACACTTCAAAAAGCTTGTTGATTAGGATCTGCAAGAATCTTGAGATACGTGCTTGGTATCTAAGGGTACGGGATGTACCTTGATGTTAAGCAAAAAGGGACAAAAACCCAACTCCAGCTATAAGATCAAAGCTGTGTGAAAACAAAAATAATAATAACACCCCCCCCCCCCTGCGTAATCACGTTTAATTATTAACAGTCACAACAATAAACTAAAGAGCTAAATCATGTCGACATGTTATTAAAATTGTCCACATACCTTCTCAGCTCGAAACTTATTGCAAACTTCCAAGGAAACATTACGCTGGTCTTTTAAGAAGTCAAACACCTGCATGTAGATCAAAAAGAATTACAAACTTCCATATATTCAAGGCTATTTAATATTATACAGATATGTTAATTACAAACCGGTAAATCGTTTGACAGACCGTATGGTTTGAGGCAAACTGGCAAACTTCAAAGAATCGTGTAGAAGAATCTATCGATAACACTAAAGCTATACAGCTTTTAATTGTTTCTCCTTGTTTGTGAAAGCTCTATAATACAATTTAGTAGATTACCTGATCGATTTCAGAGACTGGTTCTTGCTTCACCTTCGCCTTAGAGTCCATCCTCGATCACTCAGCGCACAAGGTTCGATGCAATCTCGTTCCCAGACCCTTCTCACGCGGGCCGCGCCTGTTGACCGAAAGCTCTGGGATAATCCGTTTCAAATCGATATTTCATTGGTTGAATAATTAACAGTGGCTAGTTGACGGAAAATCTGTATTGCTTGTTCTTTCGAAAGCCTTGAGGGGTTTCAAATATCTGGCGACTGAAACTTGTCAAGAACCAAACATCTGGAAGCAAACAGCAGTTGAACAGCAAGTATTCGGTGGCTTATGCATGGTTTCGAAAGGGAAAGCGGTGAGTACTGAAGTGGCGTGTTGCCCGCGGTGCGGTATATTGTCAGTTGTGGAACAAGATGGCTAGTAATTTCAGAACTACATATCATTGAAGTATATGGTGTACGTATGTTGTTACGTGTTGAATGAGCTTTCATTTGATGTATCGTTCAAAATTCTGTGTTTTATTAAACTTGTTAAAATGTCCAAAATGTGCGAACCACTGTTTGAAATAATATTACACAGGAAATTGGCCTTTCACAAGTGATAATACAAAATTTTAGATTTCTTTTGAAATATTTAACGCACAACGTTGAGATATATATCACACAGAAGCTATTGAAAAATTCTATTCGGGGTGGAAATTTCAAGCTTCTAATTAAACGGGAAATATTTTTAAAATTGAAAAATTGGTTCATTGCGCCGATTTCCTGTATACAGAGGCGGATCCAGAGGGGTGCTATCGTTGCTTGAGCAACGGTCAAAATTTCCAAATTAATTTATTCAGTTTCTTAGATTCATTAATAATAATCGTAGGGATTCGTTGCCAGGCAGCATTCCCCTTGTGATAATAATTGCTAGTTATAATTTTTAGTTCCTAACCTGACTCACTTCCGCGGCGATACGCAATTATTTGCGCGAAAAATGCAGTGAATTATGAAATTGGATCTCCTTGGAACCCGAGAACGCCCGAGCCTGTCTAAATCATTAGCCTGTGTAGCAGCCCGCACCTTTGGGTTCTGGCTTTGTTAGGCTAGTTCGCATCGATTGTCCAAATGGCGGGAGCAACGGTTGATGCTAAATTTAGCTTTTCTGAGCAACAGCATAGGGATGCTGGCCAATCAAATGATCAGATTTAGTATGCTGAGCAACGGTGAGCAACGGTAGAGAAATAAGCTAATCATGTTTCTCCATTATTCGGGTCTCAGATGATCCGAAGTAGCAACGCACGATATTGTCACATATTGTGATCACTTTCACAGACTGATTCTCGTCTCGGTCAGTGTTCTTTTCAGTTCGAAATGACTTCGAACAGCGTTTTACAACGATTGTTGGATGCGTTTGATGGGGGTGATTCACCAGCGATAAAGGAGGAGAAGCTAACCGCTCTGAAGCTCTGAAGCATTACTGTGAGCAAATGATTTCTTCTGAAAGGAAGACAGTTCTCTGTTGCTGTGATCCGCGCCATGTATCTTTGTGTCAGTTCGCGAAGCTACAGTTTCCGCGCAGCCAGGAATCGCGCTGCCGAAACTACTACCCAGTAAGGTAGGCATGTTAAATAGCTCATGAATAATATATACATAAATAATGGTAATTACCTCAGTTGGGATATTATTTATATTTTCAAATACTCGACTGCCAGCCCGGTCTGATCTGATCAGACAAGCCAGGCTTCGGTTAATTATTATTAAATGTATTATTATTATTTGTCTTGTGCAAAGTGTGTGTTGATTTTGACATTTCCAACGAATAATAAAATGCTGTAATGTCTGTATGTCTTTAGTGTACCAGTTGCATATACTACAGCAACACAAATAAATTTTGAATAACTAATATCAAAGTTTTTATTGTATAATTATGAAAATATAAAAACAGATTTGCTGTATAGCTCTTGTCTCAAAGACTCAAACGGCATAGTAATTTAAGTTAGCTGAGTAACCCATTGCTGCTTAGGCTGTCTGAAGGTTCTACCTTGGACAAGTAAAATTGTCTGGCATTAGACAGAGTAAAATATTAAAGGGGCCAGTTCAGGCAGCAATGGGTTAAAAATATCAAGACTGCAGATTCAATTTGAGAAACATTCTGTACTCTTGATACCAAATGCTTTGGGTTAATATAATTACATATCCAATTAAATTGTTTTTAAATGTTTCAAGTATTGGGTTAGCTGTCTATGTCAAGATATTACACCATGGCATCTGCAGTATTTTACCCTGAATAAGTTTAGATATTTTAATTTACTGTACAAAAGGAGTAACTTGCATGGTTTTACTTATCTAATGATTACTATATTGGTATAGAATTATAATGACTGCCAATACATGTATAATAATGTTGGAAAATTCTAAATTCTACAGGCTGGCAAATACAGTGTATTGCATGTTGTATTAAGTTTGGTATTCTAATACTCATTCTAGAACTTCAGAGGATGGTAATTGCTTATACAATGCTTGCATGCTCTCTACCCCTCTGTGGCAGTGAGATTATAGCTAAGTATTTGTGTTGCCTTACAAGTATTGAGCTTTACACCAATCCTTGTTATTATTCATCGCACCCATTGATTGAACTTCAGCACAATAAGGGTGCATTTTCAAGTGAAGCAAATGCCTTTGCCATGTGCCTGTGATGTTGCACTTGATGTTTCTACAAAAAGGGACCCAAATGTTGCTGTTCTTGCAGAAGCTTCGAACAATGCACACCATCGCACTTATTCTTCATTTCTATGCATGTTGGCATTATCGAGTGCTATTAAACTTCCCATTGAATCCTATGGAAAGTTGAAATGTTGCCTTTAAAATTGAAAAAAAGAAGCCTTCCAGAGTGACTTAAAATCTCCCCGAGAATGCGGGAAATGCGTTTTTAGAGGTCCTAATTTTCAAAATTTTCCAGGGGGGCATGCCCCCGCACCCCCCTAGATATGTGTACCACACCTGAATAGCAACGGTCAGATTATATTCTGGATCCGCCTCTGGTATATTTGTATAATATTAAATGAAATATTATTTGGAACAGTTGGTTCGCACATTTTTGACATTTTAACAAGTTTCATAAAACGCAGAATCTTGAACTCTACATCAAATGAAAGTTCATTCAACATATAACAACATACATACACAATATATTTCAACGATGCGTAGTTCTGAAGTTACTAGTCATCTTGTTCCACAAATGACAAGATAATTATATGCTGTATTACCTACCCGCCGTGCCACTTCAGTCTTCAGCTACGACAAGTTTGCTACTCACTGCTTTCTCTCTTGGAACCATTCAAAAGCCGTTGATTACTTGCTGTTTATGTTCTTGACAAGTTTATCCGCTGGTAAATACAGTAAGCGATTTGCCATAACCAGTGGGAACAACACACAGGGTGTCTTCTTGTTCGACAACAATCGTCTTCAGGGCTTCGAACTGCTTTTCTTCGGTGCGTAATTAATCCATCTCTATTTGTTTCTCGCAGTGCATACTTCAATGCAGCATTAAATAAATCAACGTTTTTCGAGGCCATAACGAATAAATCTAAGATACCGACAACATCGAATATTCTTGAAAACCGCAGTAAATGTAAATATTTCATTGAAGAAGCGCTTCGTAATCTCACACATGCTCAGTTGCGACGGAAGCTAAATTTTGGCAAGAGACGATGGATTATCCCAGAGCTTTCGGTCGATGGGCACGGCCCGCGTGAGAAGGCTCTGGGTACGAGATTGGGTTCGATGAAGAAAACAGAGTGAACCGGGCTGGGGGGAACAGAGTGAACTGGGGAGAACAGAGTGAACCGGGGGAAAAACAGAGCGGCGTGAGAAAAAAACCCAGAGCGGCGCGAGAAAAAAAAACAGAGCAGCGCGAAGGGAAAAAACAGAGCGGCGCGAGAAAAAAACCCAGAGCGGCGTGAGGCAAAAAAAACAGAGCGTCGCGAGAGGAAAAAACAGAGCGGCGCGAGAGAAAAAACAGAGCAGCGCGAGGGAAAAAAACAGAGTGGTGCGGAGAAAAACAGAGCGACGTCTTGGAAAAAATAGTAGCAAAGAGAAAAAGAGCAGCGCGGACCATGTCCCTTCTGAGCCACCGTAGGGGCAAGCATGATTGGGCCCTTATATTTTTTAATTGGACAGCCCTTTATTTTGTGCATTCATATAACGTGATATGTTGGCCCCTGTGTGAAGTTATTTCAAACCTCTGCACAATCTGTTGGCTTATCTCTGCAATTCTATGCTCTAACTAAAAGGGGGTGTTCATATGGTAGGATTTCCACTTAGGATTAAAATCTTTCATGTTATCAGCCCCTTAATATGGCCTCTTGAACTATGATACTGGGTAGGCAAAAAAACATTACCTTGATGCCCAGGGCTGCCCAGAGGGGGGGACCCCCAAATAACAATTTTGTGAATAAATAATACTGTCAAATTGTCTCTCAAGGGCCCCAAAGTTGTATTTTTCCCCAGGCCCCCAAAGGTCTCTGGGTGGCTCTGCTGAACCTCACCCCAGTCAATTACTGTAACCCCCTTGCATAATCAAGATCCAATAGAATATGGTTTTGACATTGTTGTCTCAATGCACATGGAATTCAAACCGGTCTACTTGAGATTGTGACCACTCATGACCAAAACCTCTTCTACATTATGGGCAGGGGCTGTGACCCACACAGGAGCAGGAGAAAAAAGGCCAGAAGGTTTAGCACTTACAGGGCTCATTATATGGAACATTTTTAGCACAGGTTTATCCCTTCATATCATCAGCCCCTTACAGGAGGTGCATGAAATATTGCTGAGATTAGCCAGCAGGTTGTGCAGAGGTTTGGAATTACTTCAAACAGGGGTGGATTAATTTCATGAATGCAACTGGGCTTTAGCTCTTAAGGGGCTTCTTTTCAACATGATACAACTAAGATTACACAAAATAAACACCCCCTTTAGAATTAAGAAAATATAAGGGCCCAGTCATGCTGCACCAAGTAGCCTGGTGCACCAATCCGCCCCTGATTACACAACCTGCTGTTGCCCAGTGGTCACCACGTGGAGGTTCTCAGTCTTGAGCACCATAAATCTTTAATGTTTATCAAACTCCTTAATAATTTTCAAATGCAAAAAGAATGTTTCACTGGTTTTTTTTGTGAAAAGATGATGAAAAAGTTGTAAAAATACTTTAACTGCTTAGATTTTCAATCAAATGGTATAGTAGGAGGGCAAAGGTTTACCAGTGCTGAGCAAATTCTAATCATTCTGTCAATGAGAGGCACATATTCACCTTTTCTACAAGTAAGGTAATCAGTTGGTAAAGTTTGTTGAAGAATTGGGTCATTCCAGAAAACATCCACACCTCCCCCACGGAGGAAATGTGAAGTTGACCCCCTCCCCCCTTCGGACGTCCTAGTACATTTTACTATTATCAGAAGTACATTTACCCCCCTCCCCGGATGGTACAAATTTCCTCTGTGGGGGAGGTATGGATCTTTTCTGAAATGACCCATTGTATATTTCTGTCTAAGTAAACCAATAATTCTTTCAACATGGATCCGGACAGTAGCAATCTTTCTTGTCTGTTCCACATCAGCAGGATCAAGCTGGTCTTTTCCTTTTGTGAGTGCTGGAATATTCAAATTAGCTTGACGAAACCAAACACTTTCATGAACAGTAAAACCCCTATCTGCAAGAACTAAATCACCTGGTAAAAGTTTATCCAAAATGCCACAGTTCTCAGTTAAAAACTTATCAGAAGTCCTCCCTCCCCAAGCTGCACTGACAAAGCAAATTGTTCCTTGTGGTGTAATTCCAATTAAGACTTTAACAGTGTTATGATGCTTGTAACGTGAAAAGGTTTGTGCTCTTGCAAGGAGATTAGTTGGTCTATCGATAAAAATTTCAAAGCAATCAATGATTACTGTAGTTTTACGGTCAAATGAGTCTAAAAAACATCTAGGCATGGTTCTGTACAATTCATCACGATCAGGCCATTTAACAAGAGGGGCTAAACGAACATCCATGACAGTCAGCCATGTAGACAAAATCCGAGAAACCATTGAAGATGAAGTTTTTAAACGATAAGCAAGGTCAAGGTCAGGAACAGCAAGTCTCAATTTTACTAAAACCATGGCAAATTCTTGAAACTTGGATAAAACCAGAGGACGTCTGTCATCATGAGGTTCGATAAAAGAAAAGACTTTGTGTAAAATTTCGAAGGAAGGTAGACCAGTGTAAAGTTTTAATTTCTCGTCATTGCCGGCAAAAAAAGCTTCATCAAAGTCAGAACATGATCTACGCAGAAAGAAAGGCTCGGGCTGAAGCATAGAATTACGACTCTCACTTGTCTGAGTGCCAACTGTTGTTGATGAAACGTCTGTTTGTGTTATGGCGTTTCTCAAGTTATCTGGTAAATTGTCTGTAATGTCCTCGATATCATCCATTTCAGAGTCCATAGAATGGAATAATAAACTTTTAAAAACCACACCAGGTTCGTTTACTCTGTAGCTTCTTTGTAACCATTTCTTCTGTATCCCTCTCAAGCATGTGTTTCCTTTGTTCGGCGACTCTTTTAGCTTTTTCTTGGCTTAGCTTTGTTGCAGCGACGCTTCGTCTATCTCAGATTTTTGGTGTCCCATGTTAAGAGAAGGTACCCAGTCAACATTAAACTTATCCCACAAAGGAGCTGCCTTTCCCGAATGAAAATGATCTCCACATACCTGATCATTTTGAAGTATCTTGTCGGTTAAGTCTTGTCGGCTTACGGCAGACAGCCATCTTCGCCTGCCTTCAGATGACAAAATCTCCATTTCCTCGCCTTGAGTTTTAATAACTTTTGCCACCCGGCAAAAAGAAAGATCTTTACGTTTTGATTTGTCATTTGAACAGTTTAAAGCTAGGCACAAAGCCGGCATGTTGAGGTAGATCGCGAATAGATCAAGCACAACAAGTCTCATACTAGTGAATTTCTCACGCGTATTTACTCCACCAACATGGCGGACTCTAAATTCAAGTGACGTCACAGCGGCATGCGTGAAAACAAACTATAAACAGTTTGCACGACACATCGCCGTACTTTGCAATAGCAACTTATACCTGGTCACACCACACGAGTTTCTTCCGATGTTACTTTTTCCAATCATACCGAAAGCTGATCTTGACCAATCACAGTCCGGACTGGATTCCTTTCTCTGGCCGCAAGTTATATATATATGATATATATATATATGTGATTATATATATATATATATATATATATATATATATTATATATGTATATATATATGTATATGTATATATATATATATATATATATATATGTATATATATATATGTATATATATATATATATATATATATATATATATATATATATATATATGCATATGTATATATATATGTATATATGTATATATATATATATATATATATATATATATATATATACCAGTATGGAATTAACGTCAGTGGAAGGTAGCCTCGGATTCGGCCTCAGATTCAGCCTCGGATTCGGCCTCGGATTCAGCCTCGGATTCGCAAAGCAAATATTTCACTTTAAATAATTCACTCAATAATCAACCGATCGGCACACAGGATACACCAAATTAAAGCTTATTATTCGATCTTTCTGGCCCACGATTAATGGCGTTCGTTTGAACAATTTGTAGAGGTAAAAAATAACGATTTAATATAAAGTATCCACTTTTTAGGTAAACAAATAGATCAAATTCGCCGGGACCGTCTTGGGGGGAAAATTTCGATGGCTTCTGTTATTTTTTAATGCCTTTGCTATATATCAAAATGAAGCTCGTTCTATCATCTCGCTGGCCCAAGAAAAACTAGAAGTCGCCCATATCTGGTTCAAAAGTTATTAGTTTTTAAACCGAAGCGCCAAAACTGCAAATAGCGAAGCGCTCTAAAAATTAGAACACTTTAGTCTTTATTATTAGATTCGCCGGGACCGTCTTGGGGGAAAAATGGCGATGGCCTCTGTTACTTTTTAATGGATTTGCTATATATCAAAATGAAGCTGGTTCTATCATCTCGCTGGCCCAAGAAAAACTAGAAGTGGCCCAGATCTGGTTCAAAAGTTATTCGTTTTTAAAGCGGCGCGCCAAAACTGTAAATAGCACAGCGAGCCGAATTCACTTGTAGCTGACATAACTCTTTGGGGGAAATATTTCGAGGGCTTATGTTAACTTTCACCGGCTTTCCTATATATCAAAATGAAGCTCGTTCTATCATCTCGCTGGCCCAAGAAAAACTAGAAGTGGCCCAGATCTGGTTCAAAAGTTATTAGTTTTTAAAGCGAGGCGCCAAGACTGTAAATAATAGCACAACGAACCGAATTCACTTGTAGCTGACATAACTCTTTGAGGGAAATATTTCGAGAGCTTATGTTAACTTTCACCGGCTTTCCTATACACCAAAATGAAGTTCATTCTATCTTCTTGCTGGCCCAGGAAAAATTAGAAGTGGCCGAGATCTGCTTCAAAAGTTATTAGCTTTTAAAGCGACGCGCCAAAACTGTCAATTGCACAGCGCTCTAAAAATGAGAACACTTTAGTCTTTATTATTAGATTCGCAGGGACCGTTTGGGGGAAAAAATTTCGATGGCGTCTGTTATTTTTTAATGGCTGTGCTATATATCAAAATGAAGCTCGTTCTGTCATCTCGCTGGCCCAAGAAAAACTAGAAGTGGCCCAGATCTGGTTCAAAAGTTATTCGTTTTTAAAGCGACGCGCCAAAACTGTAAATAGCACAGCGAGCCGAATTCACTTGTAGCTGACATAACTCTTTGGGGGAAATATTTCGAGGGCTTATGTTAACTTTCACCGGCTTTCCTATATATCAAAATGAAGCTCGTTCTATCATCTCGCTGGCCCAAGAAAAGCTAGAAGTGGCCCAGATCTGGTTCAAAAGTTATTAGTTTTTAAATCGAGGCGCCAAAACTGTAAATAGCACAGCGCACTAAAAATTAGAACACTTTAGTCTTTATTAGATTCGCCGGAACCGTCTTGGGGGGAAAATTTAGATGGCCTCTGTTATTTTTTAGTGGCTTTGCTATATATCAAAATGAAGCTCGTTCTATCATCTCACTGGCCCAAGAAAAATTAGAACTGGCCCAGATTTGGTTCAAGAGTTATTCGCTTTTAAAGCGAGACGCCCATATTGTTTATAATTACACAGCGCGCTAAAAATAGAATACTTCATTATTAATTCGTTGGGATGGTCTTGGGGGAAACATTTCGATGGCTTCTTTTAATTTTAAGCGGCTTTCATATATATCAAAATGAAGCTCATTCTATCTTCTTGCTGGCCCAAGAAAAATTAGAATTGGCCCAGATATGGTTCAAGAGTTATTCGCTTTTAAAGCGAGACGCCCATATTGTTTATAGTTAAAGGCTTCTAGGAGAGCGTCGGCCACGGTTGAAATCCAAATATTACCAGGGTTAAGTCCAGGGGCGGATCCAGGAATTTTGCAGAGTACGTCAAACCCGGAAATATTATTTCTAGGGGGGTCCGGGGGCATGCCCCCCCGGAAATTTTTTAAAATTTGGTTCCCTGAAATGGCATTTCCTGCATTCTGACAAGACTATTTAGAAAAATCTTACAGTTTTAACTTGTGTTTTTTATACAACGTTTTATGATTTTTTAAGGACTTGGCTTTTGCATTTTTTTTATCATTATTGGAGACAACTTTTTAGGACTGTTTTGCTCCATATCAGAGCTCATCATCAGCATGCCTACGAATCACTGTTGTACAGTGAATTTGACATGGACAGCCAAGGCTCCAAAATATTTTGTAAGGTCAATCGCAGCCACTTCCTGCAATCCCTTAGCTGCCAAGCTGTCTGGTTTTGAGGCACCAGATACTCGCCTTAACACATACCTCTATCCAGCCAGTCACTGTCTGATTAGAAGAAGCAATATGAATAGACCATATGCGACATTTCATGGGCATCCTAGTCATCTTAATTCTTAACTACCTAATATTTACCCCTTATTTACTTTGAGTTGTCTGGTTTTGAGGCACCAGATACTCGCCTTAATACCTCTATCCAGCCAAACACTGTCTGATTAGAAGAAGTTTTAGTATCAATAGACCACATGGGACATTTCATGGACATAGAGAAGCCCATCTCTCTACATCATCCCAAGTCATACTCATACTAACTAGTAACTACCAAGTATTTTTTTTCTCTCCCCCCCCCCCCCCCCACCCCCTACCAGAAATATATATATACTGTATATATATATACTTTATTTCATCACAAGATAATATAGATAGTACAAATAGATATGAAAGAAGAAAATAATAATTTACAGCGATGGGGAATCTACAAGAAAGCAAAATTTGCTTGTTTGGTGTAGATCCCTTTTATTGAAAATAGAACTAGTATATACATTAATAATTAACAAACTATGGACAATATATACCCCCTCAAGCCCACTACACAACATTTAAGTTATCGATGTTGCATAATCAGCCCAAGAAGGTATTTACTGTTATATTAAGTAACTTAATAATATAACATTGTTGGTATAGCCTAGAAAATTGCTACTTCACATATATTGTATATATAATAATAATGATGATGAAATAGTATATAAGCCTAATTTCTGCCTTTTTTTAATAAATTAATGTTTACCTTTTTTTAAATTTACATTCTGTTGCTATTGATCTAAAATTGTTCCAAACTTTCGGCTACAGTAGCTAAGATTATTTAATTATAATATTCAGTGATGGATTACTTATATTTGTAACACATCTCATTATCTTAATAATTATATGATGAATTATTCATAAATATACTTGAGAGCTCTACATATCCCATCTAATTTAAATAATTTACGCTTTTTATGGTTGCACAAGTCTGAGGAACTAAAGATAAGATAGTATCCACTCACCTTAAAGCAATACAACGTTTCTTAACTTTCTTTCAAGAAACAGCTTTAGCATACTGAGCGTCGATATCCCGATCACCCGATGTATAAATGGCTTGCCAATCTGCGCCGGCAACTCTTGACCCACGAGGAATCCACACGATTGGAGTTTCTTTGTCAAATCGCAACAGATCGTCTTCGACAATTCATCGTTTTCATTCTGTGTCTCTTAGAACGCCATAATCGAACTCAAGCAGAAGATTGACTGCTGGCTCAGGCAGCTTGGTTATGCCGTAGTCTTGCACTCTTGCCGTAGTCCGTGTACGTCGAAATATCCTTTGCTAGCCAATCAAAAGCCAAGAACGTCAAAATATTTTACTTCCGACGTAGTCCCACTACTTCCGCCGTATCTCTATTGTCTTTGTCCAATCAGGGCTCGTTATCTTGACGTAGTCGGCCATTTTGACGTAGTTTAATTATCCACATTTGTAAATGGCATCCCTCTCTATCCCTACCGTATGAACAGTTTCGTTCAGGCTACACGAAGTAGACTAAGTGTCCTCCAGCCTGGGACTGGGTCAGAGAATTATTAATTTTTTCCTCGATATAGCAGCGCTAAATTTTTGAATATTTCAAAAATTCATAAATTCATATAAAATTTTTAAAAATTTGAACATTTTTAAAATTTGAAATTTTCAAATTTCAGATGTTTCCAACTAATTAATTCATGAATAAATTAGTCTGGGATTTTTGTCTACGTCGCGTGACGTGTTTGACGTACCCTAAATCCGCCCCTGGTTAAGTCAACATTAAGTCAACATTTAATGTTGGTTTAAGCCAACATTTCCCGTTCAGACACCTTAAGCGAACCTTTGGCTACCATTCCTAATGAAAAAGTACCTCTAGTTCTCACTTTTCATCCCTTCAATTTCAAAGTAAGGGACATCATTAGCCGTAATTTCGACCTCATTAAAAATGACCCAGAAACATCTTCCATTTTCTCTGAGAAACCCCTAGTATCTTTTCGGCATAGCAAAAACATCCGGGAAAACATTGTTCACAGCTCACTGCAGCAAGCCTTGGTATCACATGTTGGCACCAGCTCTTGCTGTCGTGGTAGGTGCAACACCTGTAAATATTTAGACTCCTCAATTTCAATTTCGGCACCAAAATGTAGGTTCAACATAACCCATAGTTTCACTTGCACTTCCTCCAACCTCATTTACTGTATCTCTTGCAGTAAATGTCCCATGCTTTACATCGGAGAAACTGGAAGACGTTTAGGTGACAGGTTTGTTGAACACCTTCGTGATGTCAAAAACAATGTGCAAAACAAACCTGTTGCCAGGCACTTCAACAGTGCCAACCACTCCTTTTCTAACATTAAAATCTGCGCTATTCAGCCCATTACAGGTTGTAACGATACTCGTCGTAAACAAGAAATGCGTCTCATTTACAAACTTGGTACCATTCACCCTCACGGCCTCAATGAGCGATTCTCTTTCATTTAGCTCACTCCACCACCATATTCCACGCCTTTTCCTTAACCTTTTCCTGATGACGTAAATAGTGTTTTATAACCTGTTTCTTTGCCTATTTGCAGGTAGCTGACCCACAATTGGGTCAGCACCTGAACACAGGCTAAAATTACATATTAATTTATTTGTTTACTTTGTTTTTATTGGCTTACATGTGTTCACGTGATTCCCATTGTAGCTCTGCTATAAATACGCGTGACCACATGTGAGTTGTTTACTAATTTCTCCTGACGAAGGGCCTTCGCGCGAAACCTCGAGAAGATTTTTCTCTGTTTTTCAGGCCAACGTGACTTAACCCTGGTAATATTCATATTGTTTATAATTACACAGCGCACTAAAAATAGAATACTTTATTATTAATTCTTCGGGATTGTCTTGGGGGAAACATTTCGATGGCTTCTTTTAATTTTAAGCGGCTTTCATATACATCAAAATGAAGTTCATTCAATCTTCTTGCTGGTTCAAGAGTTATTCGCTTTTAAAGCGAGAAGCCAAAACTGTCAATTACAGCGCGCCGGAAATAAAAACTTTTAATAATTGTGGTTGCCGAGTTAGACATTGGGGGGAAAATTTCGATGGCTTCTGTTATTTTTTACCAGCTTTCCTATACATCAAATTGAAGCTCATTATATCGTCTTGCTGGCCCAAGAAAAATTAGACGCGGCCCAGATTTGTTTAAGAGTTATTCGCATACGCCGAAACTGTGAAGCTAGCACCACATTCACTTGGGGGGAAAATTTCGATGGCTTCTTTTAATTTTAACCGGCTCTCCTATATATCAAAATAAAGCTCACTCTATCCTCTGGCTGGCCCAAGAAAAATTAGAAGTGGCCCAGATCTGGTTCAAGATTTATTCGCTTTTAAAGCGAGACGCCCATATTGTTTATAATTAGACAGCGCGCTAAAAATAGAATACTTTATTATTAATTCTTCGGGATGGTTTAGGGGGGAAACATTTCGATGGCTTCTTTTAATTTTAAGCGGCTTTCATATATATCAAAATGAAGCTCATTCTGTCTTCTTGCTGGCCCAATAAAAATTAGAATTGGCCCAGATTTGGTTCAAGAGTTATTTGCTTTTAAACCGAGAAGCCCAAAGTGTCAATTACAGCGCGCCGGAAATAAAAATCTTTAATAATTGTGGTTGCCGACTTAGACATTGGGGGAAAAATTTCGATGGCTTCTGTTATTTTTTACCAGCTTTCCTATACATCAAATTGAAGCTCATTATATCGTCTTGCTGGCCCAAGAAAAATTAGACGTGGCCCAGAAGATCTTGTTTAAGAGTTATTCGGATACGCCGAAACTGTGAAGCGCGCTAAAAATAGAATACTTCATTATTAATTCGTCGGGATGGTCTTGGGGGAAACATTTCGATGGCTTCTTTTAATTTTAACCGGCTTTCCTATATATCAAAATAAAGCTCACTCTATCCTCTTGCTGGCCCAAGAAAAATTAGAAGTGGCCCAGATCTGGTTCAAGAGTTATTCGCTTTTAAAGCGAGACGCCCATATTGTTTATAATTACACAGCGCGCTAAAAATAGAATACTTTATTATTAATTCTTCGGGATGGTCTTGGGGGAAACATTTCGATGGCTTCTTTTAATTTTAAGCGGCTTTCATATATATCAAAATGAAGCTCATTCTATCTTCTTGCTGGCCCAAGAAAAATTAGAATTGGTCCAGATTTGGTTCAAGAGTTATGCGCTTTTAAAGCGAGAAGCCCAAACTGTCAATTACAGCGCTAATTTTTAGAGCGCTGTGCTATTTACAGTTTTGGCGCCTCGCTTTAAAAACTAATAACTTTTTAACCAGATCTGGGCCACTTCTAGCTTTTCTTGGGCCAGCGAGATGATAGAACGAGCTTCATTTTGATATATAGGAAAGCCGGTGAAAGTTAACATAAGCCCTCGAAATATTTCCCCCCAAAGAGTTATGTCAGCTACAAGTGAATTCGGCTCGCTGTGCTATTTACAGTCTTGGCGCCTCGCTTTAAAAACTAGTAACATTTGAACCAGATCTGGGCCACTTCTAGTTTTTCTTGGGCCAGCGAGATGATAGAACGATCTTCATTTTGATATATAGCAAAGCCATTAAAAAATAACAGAGGCCATCTAAATTTTCCCCCCAAGACGGTCCCAGCGAATCTAATAATAAAGACTAAAGTGTTCTAAATTTTAGAGCGCTGTGCTATTTACAGTTATGGCGCCTCGCTTTAAAAACTAATAACTTTTGAACCAGATCTGGGCCACTTCTAGTTTTTCTAGGACCAGCGAGATGATAGAACGAGCTTCATTTTGATATATAGCGAAGGCATTAAAAAATAACAGAAGCCATCGAAATGTTTCCCCCCAATGTCTAAGTCGGCAACCACAATTATTAAAGATTTTTATTTCCGGCGCGCTGTACACAGTTTGGACTTCTCTCTTTAAAAGCGAATAACTCTTGAACCAAATCTGGGCCACTTCTAATTTTTCTTGGGCCAGCAAGACGATAGAATGAGCTTCAATTTGATATATAGGAAAGCTGGTAAAAAATAACAGAAGCCATCGAAATTTTCCCCCCAATGTCTAAGTCGGCAACCACAATTATTAAAGATTTTTATTTCCGGCGCGCTGTACACAGTTTGGACTTCTCTCTTTAAAAGCGAATAACTCTTGAACCAAATCTGGGCCAATTCTAATTTTTCTTGGGCCAGCAAGAAGATAGAATGAGCTTCATTTTGATATATAGCACAGCCATTCAAAAATAACAGAAGCCATCGAAATGTTTCCCCCAAGACCATCCCGAAGAATTAATAATAAAGTATTCTATTTTTAGCGCGCTGTGTAATTATAAACAATATGGGCGTCTCACTTTAAAAGCGAATAACTCTTGAACCAAATCTGGGCCAGTTCTAATTTTTCTTGGGCCAGCGAGATGATAGAACGAGCTTCATTTTGATATGTAGCAAAGCCATTAAAAAATAACAGAGGCCATCTAAATTTTCCCCCCAAGACGGTCCCGGCGAATCTAATAATAAAGACTAAAGTGTTCTAATTTTTAGAGCGCTGTCCTATTTACAGTTTTGGCGCCTCGATTTAAAAACTAATAACTTTTTAACCAGATCTGGGCCACTTCTAGTTTTTCTTGGGCCAGCGAGATGATAGAACCAGCTTCATTTTGATATATAGGAAAGCCGGTGAAAGTTAACATAAGCCCTCGGAATATTTCCCCCAAAGAGTTATGTCAGCTACAAGTGAATTCGGCTCGCTGTGCTATTTACAGTTTTGGCGCGTCGCTTTAAAAACGAATAACTTTTGAACCAGATCTGGGCCACTTCTAGTTTTTCTTGGGCCAGCGAGATGATAGAACGAGCTTCATTTTGATATATAGCAAAGCCATTAAAAAATAACAGAAGCCATCGAAATTTTTCCCCCAAGACGGTCCCGGCGAATCTAATAATAAAGACTAAAGTGTTCTTATTTTTAGAGCGCTGTGCTAAAAAGTGGATACTTTATATTAAATCGTTATTTTTTACCTCTACAAATTGTTCAAACTAACGCCATTAATCGTGGGCCAGAAAGATCGAATAATAAGCTTTAATTTGGTGTATCCTGTGTGCCGATCGGTTGATTATTGAGTGAATTATTTGAAGTGAAATATTTGCTTTGCGAATCCGAGGCCGAATCCGAGGCCGAATCCGAGGTCGAATCCGAGGCCGAATCCGAGGCTACCTTCACACTGGTTGGAATGAAAGGCGTGTGCACCGGACATGTCCGGCGCACACGATGTACTGTCGGCGCACGAACCGGCGCACAAAAATTATAATCATACTAGAAATTTTCGTTCTTGGCGCACAATTAATTTTTAATGGCTCGGCGTACCAAGCGTGGCAATTAGCAAACAAAAAATACTTAAACTTCCTGCGTGCGAAATTGTTGTGAGTTTGGCAGCAATCACATCGTGTTTAATACTTTAGTACGCTACGTGGATGCTGACATGAAGTAGTCTTCGATTCCTTCGAATTAATGCCGCTGTACTAAACGTTTGTGACTTGTGAGTTTGTCATTGTATAAATTTATAAAGTCGAGAAGACGAGGTGGTCCGTGGTCGAGGTAATTATCATATATTATACCTTTATAATCTGTCATGCAAATCGCTTTTTGAATATTCATTATTAGTAGTTTTAAATCATCAGTTATTCGCGTATTCCGTATTCAATTCATTATGTTTTAATAATCAATGAAATTAATCACTCATCATAGACTATTAGTATTAGACTATAGTTTATAGTTTATAACTTATAAGCATTTGCCGTGTTGTGACTGCTATACTGTTCTACAGTAATACTAACGTGTCATTTTCAAAAAAAACCCAACTATGCAAAACCGCAAATGCCTTTTTACATAAACTCTGGTTAGTTTGGTAGGTGTAATTACTGTAGATTGTGTAATAACTATAAGAATAAAATAGCTTGTAAATTGTAATAAGATAGCTTCAATGCTTCATACCTTGTAATAAGATAGCTCGGGTCATATTTGCTAATTTGCAAGGTCATGGAGACTTGGAGAGTTGTTTTACGAAGACAGATAACAGATTGGCATACAGTAGTTACCGTAAAGTTCGCAAAGTAACGACCCCCCGAAAGTAACGACCCCCCGAAAGTAGCAACCCCCCGAAAGTAGCGGTATGAATGGCTGCTAAATCCGAAAGTAACGACATCGTTACTTTGGGAACTTTACGGTAATACTTAATTGGATTAAAATGAATACAGAAAATATGTAAGCGGTAAGCGAAACTATCAAAACCGTGCCCATTTGAATTAAAAGACGTGCACTTAATATCAACTACTCGATTCAGTAATCAGTACTCTGTAGAGCTATATTAAATATAGAACTTTTTCCATTTAAATCGACAAAATCGTCGCTGGCAGAGACGTTTCCAGACCCAGAGGTGTAGTCACTATCTTTTAAATGATGATCAGCCTTTTAGAACATTCTCTGTTTGAATAAAAATAAAAAGCGCCATTGGATTCCACTAATTGATCTTTTTCGTTATACAATATTAGTTTTGAAGTTCGTTTCTGAAAGACGTCACCAATTTGGAAATTAGAGAGAAAACATCAATGTCTAATGATGATAATTCGAAGACAATTGAAGATGGGGATTTTGAAAATGAAGCAGAAACGTCAAGTATACTAGGGAAAAGGAAGAGTGACTCAGATACAACTACATTTACAAGCGCGAATGCTAAGAAGGCAAACCCCACTTTTGACTGGTGTTTTTTAAAAGACAAGGGAGACAACACACAAATCCATCCTAAAAAAAGAGAGACTACGGCGATAAGCATGTTTGTTCGGCGTGTGTTAATAACAAGAACCTCAAGCAAAAATCCATAGCAATATTATGCAGAGGCACACTACATCAGTTAAAGCGGCATTATGAACGTCAGCATTGCAGAGCAGGGTCCAACTCCAAGTGTCCCTACACAAATAAAAGCCAATTTAAAGGCATAGTTCCTTTAGACCACTCATCTGTGCCGAATTACATTCGCGCTATAGCCTTGTCGAAAACAACCGCATGTAACAGCCCAGTGGAAGTGAACAAAGATTTATCAGATTCTTCAACCTCAACCCCAACGTTGGCAACGCCTATCGCACCAAACGACTCTTCTGGTTCTACAGCCGTTTCCCAGAGAGTGAACGAAGACCTGCAAGACCGACGGGCACCATCACCAACAGAGATTCAATCTGATATAGATGACCCAGATGAACCACCTGTTCCTGCTAGAGAGAAATGTGGAAGCAGTGCAATGCTTTTGCAAACTGGGATGGAAAGCAAACGTACAGATATCAAAGCCTGAATTTGAAGAAAAAATGCTAGGGATAGTTGAAAAACTTAGCATAAAATTAAACAATCTTAGCATTTCCAACGGGTTAGTCTGCTCATCCACACAAGCAAGTTCGTCCTTGATATTAGCACCGTCGGATGGATTTTGTGAAGATATGAGGACGTCTTGCGATAAAATGAAAAAATGGAAAGGCGTGAAGAATATAGTTGAATTAGTGAGAAGTGTCGATTGTTTGACTCTATATCCATTACCTACAGACGAGGATATGGACGGCATTTTCAAGGAAGGTGGAGCGATTCTAAGGTGTAAAACGTGCTTCACACTACATAAGGATAAAGTAAGGAAGTTAACCCCTGCCAAAGAAGCTCGAAGGTTATCTAGTGACTGCTTGAGTATCTGCACTGGAAAATACCTGAATCCAGATTCTATGGCTGAAATGATGTCAGGTCAAAGTGGTAACTGGCGTAAGTTGAAAAGTAGAATTTTGCAACATATGGTTTGTGCATCAGATGGTCAGACCCACTTCAAGGCGCTCACATTGATAAGCGAAGAAGGTGCGTTGAAAAAGAAGCATTATGAGGCTGCGGAAACTTTGCTTAAAAGCGCTTTGACTGCTGTTAAAGCAAAGTTTGCTGCTCTCCATTATGAGAGCCAAATCGCATTTGCGTTTTCGGTCGGTGGGCAAGTTGGCCAATGCGGCCATTCGCGAAAGCTGTTTAGCGATCTATTGAAAAGTATGCTGGCAGTCATAAACAGGGAAACAAAAGCAAAGCTGAAAACATATCTCGTCTCTACTGGTCTACCACCACATTTTTACCTGACAGTAGATAAAGCGACGGTTAATAAACGGTCAAACCAGGCAGTGATGATTTGCCCGATTTTGGATGGGAAAAGAGTACCAATTGCCGTAGCAGCACCCGAGGTATATACGATGGTATACCCGAAGTAAAGGCGATGGTAATGTCGAGGGAGGGACCTTGTCAGAATCAGCAAACCAAGCATTGGAAGTATTGGGAAACACATATGGCAACGACGTTTTGGACTCTTTGATAGGTAAGTCATTAAATATAATTCACTAATGAACTAATCGGTTGCATGCGAGTTGTGCGAGTTCGCTAATTTCCCCTCGTACTTTGTACATTCTCATGCAGGTATTTCAGCTGATGGTGTTTACCAAGCGAAAGGATTCGGAAAGGTAGTCAGAAAGGATGTGGCAAGTGACAGCAAATATTTGAAGCAAGTAAGCTGGGACGCCTCTCACTGGATGAACCTCGCCGTTACAGACGTCAAAGAAGGAAAAATAGGAACATCAAAAGAGTTCTTCTCAGACTTTGTAGAACGCACAAATGCTTTCGCAGATGTGTTAAACAGACGAAAGGGTTAGTAGTTTGTTTTTGGGTTTTTCAGAAACTCTTATTTCAGATCCATGTATAGACAGTGTCGATATGCATTTCCCTTATTTATTTTATATACATAAAGCAAAATTACTACCAACAAAGCCAAATGTCTCTGCCTTTTTCTGCTGTTCGTGATGCTGTGCACTGCATTTTTTCTGTTTAAAGGAAGAAGCATTCTCGAATCAACTGCAAGGATGCTGGAAACAAAAGCCACAGTCGCTACCGTGTATTCCCATACAAGATTTGCAAGCTCCGCTTTCGTTCAGTGGCGCAGAGTTGTTGGTTCATACAGACTGTTCATGGAAGCGTGGAGTACAGCGTCTGGAAGATTGGAAGATGAAGACCAACCCCATCGGTACAAAATTAAAGGACAGGTAGAAATTATATTTATAGCTTAATTATACTATAGTTTTCTGACGCGTAACATACAGTATTAAGTAGTAACTAAAATGCACAGGCCCTAAACATGCTAAAAATGTTAGACCTGATATTATGTAGTTTATCTCTTCTAGGACTTTGTAATGGATTTACTCCTGATGCATGATCTTTTTGAG
>OZ036010.1:14611306-14683725 GCA_964035015.1 Corallium rubrum
AAGGTCGCTGAATATTTACATTTGTGCACTTTACTGTGGATCCGTGATTTGTGGTTCTTAATTCGGACAAGCTGTTAATGTTAGTGACTGAGATTTTGATACTACCACTTTGTCGTCGCTTCTATGCAAACTCTCGGCCTCAATTCATTTTAAAATTCGACAATGTATTTCGTGACGTCGACTGAAGTTTGTTGCGTACTACGACAGTTTCTGTCTAACAACAATAAAGTCTGCGAAATCCAACTAACACTAAACACTGACGACAGATAAATAAAGTCACCGGAAATGTGATCATGGTAGACAAGTCTGAACATATATATGCTACAGGAAAAATGCCTGCTATATATCATTCGTCACAGTTTTACTTCGGGTTCTACTAGAGCCAACTGTCGGCATTAAAACGAGTGGTGAAAATACCTTATTGTTAGCCGCCATGGCATTTAGGTTAGTGATTTAGGTTAGGTACTACACTTGCCAAATAATTAAGAAAGCAATAGAATAAACAAATTAACCACTTGCAGATAATAATTGTAGGTTAATGTTATCATGCAGGAAATTAAGTGCGTAAGGAAAAGGTCAGTTTGTGTGTATATATATATATATATATATACAGGTTTACTTCAACTGCATGACTAAAATAAATCTGCAGCGTGAGTGTTAAGTAATTGAAGTGTGAACACTGTCGCGTACTTGCGTAACGTAAGTGATGTTATATCCAAAGGGTCTAAAATGGTGTCATGATTTAGTTACGTAAACCGTGACAGACTGGGGGGGGGGGGGGGTTGGGGTTGGGAGCGTTGTTGCATCAGTTATCCTGCATGACTCAACTTTTGTATTGCCCCCCAAAAATAAAACTTGCACTCCCAGATTTCCTAGTCTAGCTACGTGCCTGAGTGAACCTTGTATTTCACGATTGATCATACACGATTAGGTGTGGTATAGCTATATAGTGTCTATAATAATGTGTTACTCTGCGTGACGAACAATACCGGACAAGTAAAGAAAACCTAGTATACTTGGCCTGGCTGGGATTCGATCCCGCGACCTTCGGTTTACTAGTCCGATGCTCTACCAACTGAGCTATACAGGTCAAGTTGGTAGCCGACCACCAGCATCGGACTTGTAAACCGAAGGTAGCGGGTTCGAATCCCAGCCGTGCCAAGTAGAGAGTATATCGAATTTTCTCTACTTGTCCATTATGGTTCGTCACTCCGGAGTAACACATTATTATTCTCCACCTGAGTTCACTGTCCCATAATAATTATTCGAAATCTATAATTTGTTGGTCATTATTAATTGAGAGAAGTCCAAAAAAGTTAAAATGCAGTCCCAATTTGAGAACGAGCGACTTGCAACATGGGGTAACTGAGGCTGCATGAGCGAGTGATTCTGTGACCTATAAATAGCCTAGGCACACAATAAGGATTGACTTTTACTGATACTTTTTAACAAGTTTAGACTTTAATTCCGTACAGCATATGTATGAATAGCCTTTCAATGTAAAACGCAGTCTGAATGTCTGATGATTGCATGGTCTGTAAAACTCTATAAGTAATTGTTTTAACTATTTTATCCATTTTCCCGTCCATTTGCATTATTGCATCAACTACTTTTATCGACTGAGTGAATAATATCAGTTTGTGGTACTAAATATCTTTTAGTGTATGGAGTTAAATTTTGAACGAGATTTGGGCTAATTTTCTACTTTTTCAGCCTTAATTCCCTATTGTGCGGTATAGATTCATCACGAACAGCCGGCATGGACAAAGTCTTTTCCCATGCCTGCAGTTCGTGATGAATCTATACCGCGCACGCAAAGACAACTGAAATTGGTTTTAGAACCGACTCTTTCGTTTCCGAGCTACGCCAAACCCAATAAACTAATGAAAAACGGTTGTTTTCTAAGCGGTTTTATAATTTGATAAACACGTACCCACTGCTGTCTACATGTCACAAACATGTAGCGACATTTAAGTGCCTTTTTTATAGCCGGTAGTAGCATTTCTATTTCCCCCTCCGTTGCCTTTCGACGGAAATTGAACAAGGAAGACGATTTATATAGCATGCAAAATACTTGAACTAGAAAATATTTATAGATTAGTTTTACCTGGCGATTGATGTATATAATTATTAAGACAAATAATTTTCGGAGACACCATGCAGAATGTAATGAACTAAAAATAAACAATACGCAATTTTTCCTATTGGTTGCCTATTATAAATGCTTATAAAAATAGATCTCATGAACTATTTATAACTGTGCGGAGAATCCTAACATTATACACTTAATGTCTGCTCTCGAGGGAAACAGTTACTTAGTTTTAACAACTATATTTGTGAGCCAACTATATTTGCCGTATCGATAAGGGTGAACCCTGTCAGCCATTTAATTTAGACTAGCTGTGGCTGTATGTCTCGTTCCTGATATTGTCCAGGGGCTTCACGAGATGGATGCCCACCCATTATAATATCCATGTTGCTCCTTAGTTAGTTTATCATCTTCCAAATCAAAGATAGATGAATAGTCTTCCAATGCAATGTTGAATTGGGCCAACTTTGGTTGAAGATCTAATTTGGGCAAATTCTTGTAGAATATCTTCAGTTTGTTGACAACTTGAAATGTCCCCAAACCAGACTCTTGTAATGCCTCCATAGATGCTTGCACAATGTTAACCATGGGGCGACATTTTGACGAAAAGCTGGTGCACACACGACGAGCAGTTGTGAAAGGCCCTTTCATCCTCAAAATGTTATCTTTCACCTGCTCTTCTGTCACACCAACCCTGACTGCTTTGTTGGTAGGGTTGATCTTGCATGTCTACAAAAGTTATAAAAGTGGCCATGTGTTACATACATGTGCTATTTTCTGATTTCCCCCCATTTCTTTCTATTTGTAATCACCGATTAAATTTTACCACTAAAATTATAGTGTCCAGTGTCCGCAACTTGGATTTACAGGCATTTTTTCGGCAATTGGAAATTTTCGATTATTTTGAATTTAAGCAATCATTGCCAATCAATTTTGACAATTTGCGTTAGTTTATATGAACAGTAAACATAGGCGTATTAGGCGGGGGAGGGGATGGGGAAGGGGGCAGGGGGCAGAAATTGCCCTCCAAAAATATTTGAGGAAGGAAAATTCGGGCACTTTCTGTTAGGAATTTTGGGCAATTTTGACACGTATTGCTGTGAAATGTTCAAGTAAAATTCATACGTTAAACTAACACTGAAAAATACGACTTAAAATTAGTATTTAACCCTAAATTTTTCGGGAAAAATCTTTTAACCCCCCCCCCCCCCCCCCCCAAAGAGCATTGGGCTGCTACGCCTATGGCAGTAAATAAAGGTTATATATATAATTTGCATGACTTTGTTTTAAAACGCATGACTTGAAAATTAGGTTTGTCTTAATATATTTGAAAGAACACTTAAAATGACAAAGTAACATCTTTTTCAGGTTTTTGTTTCGTTGTTGAGATATTTGAGTTTGTTTGGTATGCAAATGTCACTGCATGTTGTAACGTACATGTGCACAATGACTTATTGGAGAAGGTTTCACCAAACTTAATTCGAAAGAAACACGTGCGTGCATGTTCGGCCTCACACAACACATGTAGATTTTTGACAATAGCAAACATACATAACTTTCTCTGATAACTCATTGGCACGTGTACGTCACAACAGCGACATTTACATAATATCAAACAAACTGAAATATCTCAAAAACGAAGCAAAGAAACCAAAAACTGCAAAAGATGTTACTTTGTCAATTTTAAGCGTTCTTTCCAATAAGACAAACTTGATTTTCGTGTCAAATGCACTTTAAATATCAAGAGTTTATTATGTGTAAGATCGACTTGTCAATATGGCTGGTGCATTGTTCCATGTCTTAATTATTCCTCATAGTGATAGCCTTCCAATGCGGTTACAAAGGACATATAAATATAATGACAAAATAAATCATATTCAAAAAATGTGGATAATTAAGATATATTCATACAAATCCGTTTTCTTGTTTGTTTACGACCCTATATTCACTTTTACGTTTTAAGATGTTTGCTGCGGCCTCTTGCCGGTGGAATGATCAGCTTTTGAATAGGCCTTGTCGAGGAAAAACGTGGTAATTTGTGGTGTACATGCACGAGCAAGTAACATGCACTTCTCAAGAAAAAACACTTGTTGAAAAATTCTGGTTGGGGTAGAAGCCCACGAAAAGATCCGTTTCAAAATTCAAACTTAAACTTTCGTGCCAAATTTTGTTGATTTCGAACTAAAATTTGTGCAGATTTACTCGATGAAATTTATCACGTGAACATTCAACGCTCTGTGAGACGTATAACTATTAAAAATACAAGAATAAATCTTTAAACTCTATCAGACTCAGTGTAGGCATGCACTGAAAAAGTGAACACAAAAAGATGCTGCACTAAAATTTTATCTACACTATTAAACCATTTCTTACCGTTTCAGATATTCCCATAAAAATTTCTAGGCTCTCCACCATCGCGATCGCCATATTCAGAGTTGTCAGGTTGATTACCCGACTTGTTGGTCCGGTCTGCTGAGCTACTGCTTTCTGAAGACGGTCATAAAGAACGTGCATTGATAAAGCCAGGCGAAGAACATGTTTATTTCTCTTGGAATGCTTGCAATGCGAGGGTTCTTCCGAATTTGCAACTGATGCTTGTGATTGTGGAACGTTGTCCTGCGGTTTCGAAAATTTGAAAAACGCATCACGAGCTGATACATCAAGCGTATACTGAACCAGGCCATCATTTGTGTGATCGGCATATACCTGTTCAAGTATATGGTTCAGCGACTTAATTGGATACTCTTCGAGCTCCTCGCAGCTAGCCGACATAGCCTCTAAATCCTTTTCCAGCACCTTCTGGTAAAAGAGCAAAACTCTTTCTGCCAAACCATTTTCAGCGGCAAGGATCTTCGGCCAAACTTTACCAAAAAATGCTCTCGGGGTAGTAAACGCCAGAAGAGACAGTCTAGCAGATTTCACGCCTGTACGTTTTCCCTTATTTCCCTTTAGAACATACCATCAAAGCACTTGCATAGTCTCTCCATTGTCAAGTTCGCTTGTGGTGCTTTGGAGACGCTAAGTATCTTGGACAGAAAGGACTGTGCTTCATCCATGCATAGAATGGGAACACTGTCACCCGCCGTGAAATGATTGAAAAGATCGTTAGAGGATGCTTCGTCTACTACAATACTTTTCTCCAACTTCGGCTCTAAATGCTCTACGATCGGATCTATACACCCAAGATGGCAAGCAGGTGTCTTTCCAGATCCAGATGGCGCGACAGCTATAAAGAATAGGTTGGCTTTCTCTTCGTACGTTGCGAACACCTTTATAGTACTTTTATCGACCAGAGCACTTGTCGAAGCCAAAGCGCTAATTAAAAGGAATTCGCGCGTAGTTTCCGTGACTTTTTGCCAGCACAGCAAACCAGTTGCCAACATTCTCGGGAACTATATCGTTGATAATAATAATAATAATAATAATAGTCTTTTTTAATGGAAAATAACCCTTAACAAACGTAAGAGTTTTACAGTTAAAATATGTACATCACAAGAATATAGGCCAATATGTACAAGTAAAGGAAAGTAACATATAGATTAAGGATGTCAACAACACGTATCTAAAATTCAAAAAGACATCTGTTGACAAATACTCGTTTAAATCTCTCAGTTCTAACTTTGGGCAAAGTATAATTGTGTTTGCGCTCTCTCAAACACCTTGTCCTCTGAGGCGGTAACAGCTCGTTTAGCGGATTATCAGGGTTGCTTACAACTTTATTCCATAATTTGTGATCCCGTTCTTTAATAACGTCATTAATGTTAATAAGATGACTAGTGTACCCAAACCTATGTGCACGGCGAAGGAAACTGTCTACTTGTTCCAGATACTTATTTTTATATGCACATCCCCATACCTCTATACTAAAATATAACATTGGCATAACAAGACTATTAAAGAGTAAGTGAAGATCACAAGTAGCATAGCCATAAAATTTACACACTCTTAGGATATGGAGTTGTGAGCTTGCCTTCTTAAGTATATTCTTAAAATGCATGTCCCAATTACAAGGGTTGTTTTGGAAAAACACACCAAGTAACTTAAGCCAATCTCTACGTTCAATAAGCTGGAGTGGATCAGGAAGAGGTTTTAGTGACTTTCCTTTCAATACCATTTCCCAGGTTTTATCAAGATTCAATTTCATTCTATTTTCTTCTGCCCATTTCATAATGTTCAATACCTCCAAACTTGATATGTCACTTTCGCAATTTCTAATAGGAACACTAAGAGTCAAATCATCAGCAAATTTCTCCAAGAGACTGTGTGTGGAATCGATAACTGTGATATCATTGACCATCACGGAGAACAATATTGGGCCTAAAATGGTCCCCTGTGGCACTCCTCTATTAATGTCCAAAAACTCTGTTAATACACCATCAACTTTAACACGCTGTTTCCTATTGGATAAAAAACTAATTATCCAATTATAGATATATGGATTAATATTAAGATGTTTAAGCTTATTGCAGAGGATATCATGAGGGACCATGTCGAAGGCCTTGCTGAAGTCGAAGCTAAAGATTCTGGCACAATAAGCATCACTGTCCAACCACTGGAGCCATTTGTGTTGACATTTAAGCAGGGCCATTGTTGAATTTAATCCCTTTTTATATACGTACTGGTCATTTCCAATGAAATCAGTATTCAGATAGTATAGTTCATTCTGATAAACGATTTTTTCAAACAGCCTCATTATAACATCGGTAACTGAAATGGGACGGAGTTGATTAGACTGGTTTAATGGTACTTCCTTCGGTATTGGTGATATGTTTGCCATTTTCCACAATAAAGGCACAATCTGATGTTTCAAGGAAGAATTGAAAACGGAAGTTATGACTGGTGCTAGATCGTAAGCAAAATCCCTCCATAACCAAAAAGGCAGATCATCTGGCCCCGAGCTTGTTCGTTTCAGATTTAATAGAAACTTCTGTACTGTGTATTCAGATATGACAGGAATACGCGTTCCTTCTGGGATTGGAACTGGAGTAGGAGCAGAATAAACAGGGTCAGTGTTTATTAATTGAAAATAATGGTTAATATCGTCTGGATCTAAAATAGACGTAATAGGAGTACTTGTACTTTTTCGACCAGTTATTGAATTAACTGTATCCCACCATTTCTTTGTTGCTCTCGAATGTTGTTGACTTGCTTCTTTGACGGCCAGGGCTTGATTTCTTCTGATGAGCGTGTTAATTCTCTCCTGTAGATACAGATTTATTTCTCTATTGTTCTTAGAAAGGTTTTTATTTCGGTTCTTCAGCAAGGTTTTAACAAGAGGAGACATATAAGGAGGGTCGCGACTGGACATTCGAATCCTCTTACATGGAAAATTAGCATTGAAAAGATTAACAAGCTTATCTTGTAAGAGTTGCACTTTTTGAATCGGGTTCTCAAATGATGTAACGTCGTCCCAATTACAGTTCTCTAAGGAGTGGGCCATGGCTATCTTGTGGTGCTCGCGTGTATCCCGAAAATTTACAGTTCTTCGGACAGCTTTACAAGGAACTCGTGGTAAAACCAATACCGATGCATGGTCAGATCTTACAAGACAGTTTTGAATGGAGATCTTTGTCCAAAGATGTGGAGCATTGGTTATAAACACATCAAGAATACGCTGGCCTCTTGTAGGTGACTTAACCATTTGTTTGAGACAAAGTTGGTTGAGCAAAGGTCTAATATCAAGCTGGTTGATATCGCCCCCTATTATTATTTTGGCATTCGGGTCTGCAGATTGAAGAAGCTCGCAGGAATCCATGAGATGGTTTATAAGGTCAAAAGAAGTCTGTTGATTAGTGTCAGGAGGATTATATAGAGCGGCGATATGAAAAACCGAGTTTGGCGTTTGGACTTTACCCCACAAACACTCAAAGGTGTTGTAGAAGGCACTTCTCAACTCGAACAGTTGCCAGTCGTGTCTACAAAAAATAGCTACTCCGCCTCCAATTCGTTCGCCTCGATCCTTTCGTATGATGGTATAACCATTTGGGCAAATCAAGTGGTTTGGTATGGTATTGTTTAGCCAGGTTTCAGAGACAATGCATATATCAACATTATTATGTTTAAGTTCTGCGGATAATGCAGGTAAAGCATCCACTTTGGCTAATGATCTTGCATTTATGACCATACAAGTAGGAACATACTTCGATTTAGTAGGACCACGACCAGCAATCTTAATAGGCACAAGGTTAGATCTATAACACATTTGAACGGCTTTACGGTTTAAATTGTGTTGATTTAAAACTGGACATGGTCGATGACTCTTAACAATTTCAATTTTGTGTTGTTGATTTAAGGAAATGTCTTTCTTTTCATTACGATTTCTTACCCGTATACCAGCTCTATTCCCTCTCGTACAAATCAGGGCAAGATCCTTTAACTTAACAGCAAGCAGATAAGGTAAACGCTTGGGCACACGCGGCTTTAATAGAAACAGTTGTGATCGGGTAAAACTGGTCAAGCATGACCTCGATGGCAAATGGCAGACTCCAGTTTTTTTATATATTGAAGAATTGGTACGCTGCATGTCCGGGCCAGGATTTGATGATATATCCTCATGGACAGTAAGATCAACAACGAAAAGCCTTGAGGGCAAAGCCAGACACGTCATGCCATGTTTACTCTGTTTGACCCGCGCCAAAGACACATTATAATTCCGTTGTAGTCTATGTCGCCTAAGTACAACATGATAGCATGGTAAAATATATTCACATTCATATTGCTTCGAATTCAATCCATCAGCATTCGATCCTTGGTTATCCACTAAGCAGACGTCCTTGAGAACAGTTATAGATACGATTTGTAAAACATTATGACCAAACAAGGCCAATATTATAAAAAAGTTTAAGAGCATAATTTCTCGACCGGCAGCCATGACAGGCGCTCAAGAACGATCTCTCCCATCTTAATCTCCACATCAACGACATTCCGAATTTCACTTTCGTTTTCCATATCACCTTAACTCAGACAATACGCAGTACACAACAGTGGAGAAAGTTTCGAAAAACAAGCGTAAACGGCTGATATAAATACTATAAATGATATTGGGCATTTCACTCGATTACATAGCATGTTCTAAGGGTTTAGGGTGAAGGAAAATTCGAGTGTAGAATATATACACTTTAAGACCAAACCGGGAGCAGTTGCGAAAAATGCAACTACACAGGCCCTCCGGCAGGAATTGAACCCACGACCTTGCGATTCTAGTGCAATGCTCTGACCACGGAGCCACGGAGGCCGTTGCCGAGAGCTCGATCGCGAGTTCTGTATATATAATAAGGTGGTAATGCCAGGAGAGAATTGGGTATATTATAAATTATATTGGGCATTTCACTCGATTACATAGCATGTTCTAAGGGTTTAGGGTGAAGGAAAATTCGAGTGTAGAATATATACATTTTAAGACCAAACCGGGAGCAGTTGCGAAAAATGCAACTACACAGGCCCTCCGGCAGGAATTGAACCCACGACCTTGCGATTCTAGTGCAATGCTCTGACCACTGAGCCATGGAGGCCGTTGCCGAGAGCTCGATCGCGAGTTCTGTATATATAATAAGGTGGTAATGCCAGGAGAGAATTGGGTATATTATAAATGATATTGGGCATTTCACTCGATTACATAGCATGTTCTAAGTGTTTAGGGTGAAGGAAAATTCGAGTGTAGAATATATACATTTTAAGACCAAACCGGGAGCAGTTGCGAAAAATGCAACTACATGAGATTAAAAACTTGATAGATTTTCCGGAAATCAATTTGTTGAGCATAATCACGAAACTCGACTGAATTTGATACAATCTAATTTTCCGCACATGGGCGCCTGCATAATTGGTACATCATGCAATTTTCAATTTTTGTATGCTCGCTTTTTTAAAGTCTTTACGCTGCAATAGTCATCAATCTTGTTGATATATGTGCTATTATTTGAAAACCACGTCATTAGTTGCCTCCGCCCTTGCGCAATTCACCGCATAAGCGTACACGCCTTTGGACCAGAATATATTAAATATTTATTAGTCTTTCATAACCAGAAAGGTCTGGAAAGCAACGTCATTGGAATAAGTTAGGAACATAGAAAAAGTTTCTAAATTCGTCGGATATTATACAAACTTCCTTATTTAATTACAAGAATTAAACAAATTTTTTCTCAAGTTAACTGACGAATTGTTATAATGTTTCAGGGGCGCCCATTCCATGGTACACGGGTATGGGCCATTCATGAGATAAATTAACTAGCGATGAGTGTTGAAACAACGCATGAAATCAAGGTATCTCCTGCGTGTAGACGTTCGTATTTCCGGCGTCTGCACGCAGGCTAGGCAAGACAAGGTACTGAGCAGCAAAACGCATGCATTGATTGCTTCACGCGATAGTGATAATATTTTCAACATTCATTTTCGTGCTGGCATGGCAACTCTTACTTAATAAGGTTACAGGATACCCTAGGAAGGCATGTCAGGAGATTTGCTATTACACGCTGAATTTTCCCCCAATTTCTCTCAAATTTTCACCAAATATAGTCAGATAAATGAAGAACACCATCAAATTATTAAATCAGAAATAAATAAAATGCTTTGTGAGATATACTCACAGATTTAAAATCAAGGTGCCTTCGCCCCGCGGTCGTAGTTCATCGCCAGTTTTACTAAAAACCTGTCAGCTTGTCATAGTTACACTTCTGAAAGATAGTTCTAAAAAAGGGTGTGCGCGTTTTCTTATTGTTTTAGTGGTTTGTCAGCTAGGGCATATTCTTTCCCGACCTGGATAATTTCGCAAACAATGGACAAAAGAAGACCCGTAACTCGATTAATGTTAAGTTAAATACAACGCGCGCACACCCTTTTGTAGCCCTTATATACACCAATCATGTGTACAAATTTGGGAGGAGTCAGTTAAAACCCGCGCTTAACGTCGTCCTTTGAATGTGTGGATGGGACTCAAAATTCCTCGGGCTGAAAATAGGCTTTGAATATTTCGCGGGGTTTCTCGCAATTTTTGACGTTTCTCCACCCACGATTGTAAAGATAATCATGTTACTGTTAACCAATAACATTGCGACTGGCGGCTGGCCAGGTCGAAAGAAAAGATTGAATCTCAGATGTTATTAGTATTAGATGCCCGCAAAGCGAAAGTCTAAAACTGCGCCAGGCAAAATTACTGCACGATCGGTGAAGAAGCAGAAGAGGAATTAATGCCGGCAAGATTTCTGTTCCGCCAGAGGCAGAGGATAATTCTCTAACTTCAGAGCTGTCTGGAGAAAGCTTTGGCCACTGCTTTTCCTGGTTAAAATATGAGCCCTTGTGACTCTCGGATAAAGATTTCTTCCTCTCCTCTGAGAACATAGCTTTGTCACCTTTATTCTTGCCGGTGACTGGTTTCTTCCGACGAGCCTTACAGAAAGCGGTTTTGTTCCTTTTACCAATCTTTGACTTATCAGTGAGTCGGCATTTTCAATGGAAAGAAAAAGAAAGTATAGCGGAGAGAAGACTGTATTCGGCCTTCGAAGATGAAATTTGATAGAAATACACTCTGCATAATCTGATACAAATGAGCTGTCATTCATCCGCTGTTAATAATAACAGACTTTCCCGCCACAGACAGACAGTTCAGTTTTACTAGATAACTTATTCAATATTCAATATTTTTGAGTAAAATTTGCGCCAGATGATAGACCTATAAGTAAGCTTTACGAAATGTAAAATATCATTTTCTGAGATTTTTGACCTTCTAGGGTATCCTGTAACCTTAACATAACACACACTACAGCTCGTATAATTAGTATCAGTCGTTCCGCATTCTAGATTCCGGACGGCTTCACACCAACGTGACATGACACAGTTAAGCAGAAATCGCAAAACGCGATTTTCACCCAAACTATATAGGTTCCAACTCTCAGGTAATATAATCGTGCAATATGTAAATTTAGATTCGCTTCACCTTCAAATTTCCCAATCCCGCAACAATTTGAATGATAACAAATGCAATGGAATTTTAAACTGCACGCCCTTCCTTCGCGTCTGCATGATTACTGGATTGAACAGAAGAGAGTGGTACATCATGCAATTTTCAGGGTCGTTTCCTTTAATGTTTTACCAGTACAATGTAATCATTTCATTATACGGAATAGTATTGGTAATTTAGATTTTTTTAAATTCATGTTAAAATTTATTAGTGTTTCCTTATCAGATAGATCTGGCCTGGAAAGCAACGTTTCAAGATTCTGGCGATATTCTTCCACTTGCAGTCTATAATAAAATACATATCTGCCATAGATATGTTTTATGTGTGCCCGGTATATCTGCCTGTATATATATATATATATATATATATATATATATATATATATATATTCAACTTTTGCAATATGACTAAATAACCGCAAGCTATATACTGGTCACGAGACAAACATTGTCAACCCGTTGGTTGATGATAACTTGTCTTCAGCTCCCATGGACACTGCACGCAGGCTAAGCTAGTGTTTTATGCATCCCGTGCAGCAATGATGAAAAGGGATTACTGCGTGAGAGAATCAGTCAGGGGGTATTGTGCATGAACAAGGAACTTGTTTTAATTTGGTGTAAATTTCTCACTTTACCTTCGTCTTTGTGTAGTGTCCAATTATAAATGGCAAGCGGACCAGAATATATTAAATCTTTATTAGTCATTCGTAACTGGTAAGCAACGTATTGGAATAAGTTAGGGACATAGAAAAAGTTTCAAAATTCGGCGGATACTATACAAAGTTCCTTATTTAATTACAAGAATTAAACAAATTTTTTCTCAAGTTAACTGAGGAATTATTATAATCTTTCAGGGGCGCCCATTCCATGGTACACGGGTATGGGCCATTCGTGAGATAAATTAACTAGCGATGAGTGTTGAAACAACGCATGAAATCAAGGTATCCTGCATGGTAGACCTTCATATTTCCGGCGTCTGCACGCAGCCTAGGCAACGCATGCATTGCAATATTGCTACACGCGATAGTGATAATATTTTCAACATTCATTTTCGTGCTGGCATGGTGTTTAAAACTATTTTCAACTCTTACTTAACATAACACACACTACAGCTCGTATAATTAGTATCAGTCGTTCGGCATTCTAGATTCCAGACGGCTTCACACCAACGTCACATGACACAGTTAAGCAAAAATCGCAAAACGCGATTTTCACCCAAACTATATAGTTTCCAACTCTCAGGTAATATAATCGTGCAATATGTAAATTTAGATTCGTTTCACCTTCAAATTTCCCAATCCCGCAACAATTTGAATAATAGAACGAATGCAATGGAATTTTAAGCTGCAAGCATTCCTGATTTAGATACATGTAGCGTACCCGCCCTTCCTTCGCGTCTGCATGATTACTGGATTGAACAGAAGACAGTGGTACATCATGCAATTTTCATGGTCGTTTCTTTCTAATGTTTTTACGAGTACAATGTAATCATTTCATTTTACGGAATAGTATAGGTATTAAATTTTTAAATTCATGTTAAAATTTATTAGTGTTTCCCTATCAGATAGACCTCATCTGGCCATTATTACGCTATTTACTTGGCGTGCGGTCAAACGCAGGCATATTTAAAGTAAATCAATCGTCTGTAGGTTTGTGCCATTTGGGAAACTTATACGGTTAGGTAGAGCGTTAAATTCTGTACAACATATGTGAATTAGAACAAATCGTATGGAATAGCAACGGAGAAAAATCTATTTGAACTGAGATGAGCGCAAATATCAAATTGCATTATTACGCTATCACTTGGCGTACGGTCAAACGCAATCATTTTAAAGTATCCCTGAATCATACTACTCCAATCATACAGCGTTGCAATTGACTTTCTTCGAAAATAATGTTGTTCTTCGTCTCGCTCCGTAGTTCATACAACATGGCGAGGAAATATAAACAGTCACACTACTGCACATATTACAGGTCAGCGGTTACACCAAAAAGTTAACACACAACACGATAGCAATATATCTGCGCGTTGCGCAGATACAAAAACCGAAGGCACCTAGCTGTCATGCCCGACGACGGCGATCAGTTGGCGTTTGTCCATATATACTTTAGATTTATTTTAGGTCTTAGAATTAATGTCAACTGAGACCGATTACATTTGAAAGAAGCGAAGAAAACCTTGCCTTGTCACTAAGTAATGTGACCACTTGCATATACTGATATCCGAAAAACCCAGAAATCTAAAACTTTCGTGATTAGAACAAGACATAGCTAGCCAGCGTGCAGACGCTCTAATACGTGGCCGGGGACGAAGGATTTCCGATCCGGTTTATGCATGCACATGCATGCAGGCCTATAAATTATTTTTGTTGCCGTTTTTGGTGCACATATCGTCATCATGTCCCTGAATATAAATACAAGTTATGTATTTCTGGTAGCGTTAATAGTAACTTTTTCAGGTTGCTTAGCGACAAATATTGATGAAACTACCAAGGAATTCATTCGGCTTTTGATTGAAAATCTAAATATTAATGACGAAGGTGTATTAGTTTCAACTGTACCCACTCGAGAAATACCGCGTGGAAGGCAACTCAGAAATAGACTCGGTGTTTCTCCTGCAGCATTTATTATTCAAGACGTTGTTTTGTGGGAACCTCTTGCCTATTTCCCGCAGATTTCTTTGTGCTGTCCATCTTGTGCTGAACAAGGCCTACAAGAGAACATTTGGCCAATTAGATGGAAAGATGGAAGTACCACATACGATCAGCCGCGACTTCTTTATTGTCTTCGAAACGACGTGCTTCTTGTGAGCCGAATTTACCTTTGCAAAAACAAGCATCAAACTCTTAGCCATGACCCGGGTGTTCTCTCTCAAATAGTACACGATTTCCCGCCACCCTTCGTGTTGTTCCACAAGACTGGAGTAACGAGAGAATTATTTCAGTTCTTTACGTCACATATTACAATAGGAATGACAGTTGCTGATGTGCTAGTTCTATGGCACCAGAGTCTTTTTGATGAATATGGATTGTGAAAGTTGTGTTATTTAAGAGAGGCAAAGGACAAAGTAGAACAATCTCCCGATTTCTCAGCAAAAGGTAGAAAGGTTGGTGAAAAGGTAGCAATAGCCTGTTACATACAAAAATACTTCGACAAGGAACACTTGTATACCAGAAGAATGTGTCAGATGACCGCTTCCTCACTAAGTGCAGACCATACCTTTAAAGTATCGGCCAATATTGGTTTCTGGTGTAGGGGGAGGGGAAATGGATACAACTATATGATAGTTTATTCATAGTTATGAATGAAATTGGAGTTGTAATGTCATGGGAGATTAACAAAGGAACAAGTTTCAATGCGGTCAAAGATCTGTTACGTGACCTCAAAAACCGACTAGATAATAAAAAATGTTCCATAAGCTATTTCTATATTGACAACTGCTGCCATTGGAGAACTAAATTAAATGGTATTTTTCCTGATTCTGAAATATTACTAGATCCCTTTCATGCGATTCAACGATTTACTTCAAAAATCCCGAAGAAGGGGACTAAGGGTTGTCCTTTAAGGAAACTGCGATCTCGAGTTATTGCTGACTTTAAACTTGTTCTTAGATGTCCAACTGATTGTGGAAGAACAAGGACTAAACCAACACCACCAAAAGAAGTTATTGAAAAAAATGTAGTAAATTTTCTTCAACAATGGAAAAATGTTGAGTGCGAAGGAACAAAAATAGTTCCCCAGTGTGCTATTGATGAGATTGACAAGTTGCTGGTCCATGTACGATACAGTTGCTTATCTGGAATTGGGCCTTCTGGAGGAACAAGTCGCAATGAGGGGATTCATAGAGTTCTCAATAAGACGTTGAAAAAATCAAGAATTGGAGTTCAGTTTGCTCTTGCCTTACTTGGAGTTTTTTTTTATATGTGGAATGAAAAAAGATTATCTTCGGGAAAAAACTACCAAAAAAAAAGTAAGAGTAACCCCACCAATAGAATCATATTTAAACAAACTGGAAAACAGCATTGAGAGTGATAATGTCTCGTTTGGGATAATGGATCGTTCTGTCGTATTGGAAGCAGACATCGATGACAATGAGAAGAACGAATCTAGTTTGAGCGATCGAGATCAAGAGAGCTCTGCTGCAGGCATGGTCACCGATATTAATGGCTATTTGTATAACGATATTCTTTCTAGCTCGTCGGATGAAGAGGAAAACTGCGATTCTAACTCTGGATTTAATTCTGTTAATCTAACTGTTCCTTTGAGTGAGGGTTACAAGAGCCAAGTCAACAAAAATTCAAGGCCATGGAAAAACTTTGTGCACATATTGAGTCAGTTGGCCAATTCGAAAAATTTAAACCGCAAATGGTGATGTTTGGAAAGAGTTCGTTGGCACTCCTCAATTCCGATTTGCCCAATAGAAGAGAATCTTCTGTTCTCGATAGTGTTTTGGCGAACTACAATATGACCAGAGTAAATATTCCACCAAATGGAAACTGCTTCTTCCTATCTGTTGCCTATGCTTTGGTAAATTACATCATCCCCGAACAGTCTGTCTCAATTGATACACTCAGTCATCTTAGAACACTAGGTTTAATGAATAACTCTGGTATTAACGAAATTTGTGCTAAGCTAAGGGAGTTAATTGTTAAAGAGTGGTTACATCATTCAGAATTGTACGTGCCATATCTTACGGGACAGCAGTCAGTTGATGTAGAGGCAAAGCTATTTCTTAACAATGGGCATTTTGCCTCTAAGTTAGGGAATTCCATGCCTCTAGCTACTGCAAATCTATTAAAGCTTCCAATCGTTGTGATAACGCAAATGGAAAATTTTCCAGTTTTACCAATTACACCCAGGGAAAGTATACAATGTCTTCCTATATATATTGCATTTGATCATTCAGGTGCAGGTCACTATGATGCAATTGTCCAGTTGGAAAATGCTAAACCAAGGAATGAAATCCAGGAAACCAGTAGCAAACACGAAAATAATTTGGATGGATGTCGTTGTAGACAGGGTGCAAAAAAAAAAGAAAAGAAGATTACTTCATGCGACAAATTCCACAAAAGATGCAAATGTTTTCAAAGGATCCAGGGTTGTACAGACAAGTGTCAATGTCGAGGTTGTAATAACCCGTATGGGAAAATACCTGATGGCGCACCGAAAATTAGCCAGTATAACACCAGTACAAGAAAAAGGCAGTCGCTCGGTATAACAACAAAATTTATGTCGGGAAAAGAGTTTGTCGTGAAGCGGCCGTGCCATACAAGCATCACTAAGTGGACATTTCTTGAGGAATTAATTCTTGTACAGCTTCTTCATGGTCAATTAGTATCAGATAATAATATTGACGTAGGTTTTATTCACATGCAGTATTTAGAATTCGTCGATGACAAGGATGTCCTTCCAAAGACTGTAAAGCAAATAACCGGCAAAGTAGTTTCTTACCTTAACGAAAATGAAGTGTTTAAGACATTGTTAACAGAACAAATACGGCTAAACTGGTTCAGGTAGACTGTAGTGTAACGTTGTGACCATCATCTCCGTTTCACGTTATAACGCGAAACAGCACAGAATCCAAACTTACTTCTCAAGACGACGATCCAGTTTCACGAATCGGAGGACGATCTTCTCGATGGTTGAAACAGATAGAACAAAATCTGATGGCCTGTGGGTCAGAAATACGATATCCTACCCGAGAGAACAGGCGTCTTCCAGAGCGAATGAACATCGACCGTATTATAATATTAAACGTAAGCTTTAATGCGTGTATATTTGCTTATTTGTTGTTGTTTTAATCATTATTATATTATTGTTTTATGTAAAATTAAGTAATTAACGAACTCCCATCTTAAAACAGGGTAGGAATTAATGTTCTGATATCATTCACGCTGTCATTACCGTTGTCACTATTACAGGCCTGCGCTAAACGTTGCACAATAGACGAATTTAATTGTTTGAACTTTATTCGAAGAAATTGCCACGTTTAACTCGACGTCGCATTTACCTCGCATTCAGTAGCCTAAAGTTAATTCGCAGTAAATTCGTCGTCTGATCGTCTGAAGTAAATTCGTCTATTGTACGACGTTTAGCGCAGGCCTTATGATTATAGAGTTTTATTCAAACAACAACATAAATGCCAGATTTGGTATATAAGATACATACAAAATTATTAAAATTAACTTCTATATTACATAGTTGTAGTAAATATTTTGTGAATAATATTGGTTGTAAATTAGAGTCCATACAGACTCTCGCTGCTACACCAGCGAGAGTATCTGTAAAAGTTGAGCTTTATATGTAGTCTTATCTGTATATACAAGCATACAATATGCAGGTCTACACATATTGTAATGACTGCATGCATTTAACGATTTACCGAATGAATTAGCCTCTGGCTATGGCATTCACATATGAGTCAGGATTTAGGATTTTAGGGGCATTTACTATTTTTAGAGTATATTGATTATTGTCTATTGTATTCTTTTGTATTCCGCTTTATTGTTTCTATTGTATTCTATTGTGTTGCCTCGTTTTTTGAAAACCACTGAAGGTATTGCCTACCCCTAAATCATGACTGGTTTAGGGGGCGATTACATGGACCTCACCGGGCTGGCCTGGTTAACCGGGCTAGCCCGCTTTATATATGAAATGCATGTTGTTTTACCATTTCGATTACATGGCAAGCGGGCTAGCCCGGTTAACCGGGATGGAAATGTCCATGTAATCGTTTTCATCCTGGCAAACTGGGCTGAAAAACTGTTGAACTCGCTATGTCGCTACTTGTGTTGGCAGTTTGTCGACATGTTGGCAGTTGGCTCTGGTAGAACTCGAAGTAAAACTGTGGCAAATGATATATAGCAGGCATTTTTCCTGTGGCAGGCAATGAATCAATATATATATATATATATATATGTTCAGGGCTATATGTAAAACCAGGACCCGGGACCTGGCGGGGGTGTGATATTTTATTGTACCACGTGCAAATGGTTGTAATAAGAAACTTAGCTTATGTCAGTGAATATTGAATAATCCCAACTAATCTGCTGCGTTTTGATCTAAGAGTGGTTTGAGGCCACGTTCACGGGCTGGTTGTCTATGGGTTTTTTTATCCTTAGTTATGGTGTTTTCTCGATTCCAACGAGTTTCTCGATGTTTGATTTCAGTCGATCCTAGCTCAAATACATCGTGTGGCATATACGGTCCCCCTATTGACAAAACACAATAAACTGACGGAATAACAGCTGTTTGTGCTGTTTGCAGAATTTGTGGATATTCTGTATACGCGGCAACAACCAAAGAAGCCCAAAGCAAAAACTTTGCTGTGACGTGGACTTTAAACTCGCACGTTAATAGTATTTGTTAACCCATTGCTGCCGACCCATTTGCTGCCGAGACCGGCTTCAACCGACCAACTGCTGAATAAAATCGTCTGGCGTTATCCCGAAACTCTTGGGTCATATCTTGAAGGCGGGCAATGAAAAAGTTCTTGGTCAAAATGAGACGCGACTTAGTTTTATCGCACACACAGCTGTGATATTCCTTCAGTTTATTGTTTTGTTTAGGGGGACCGTATATGCCACACGATGTATTTGAGCTAGGATCGATTGAAAACTCATTCGAATCGAGAAAACACCTAAACTAAGATAGAAAGCATAGACAGGCGCTTAACAAGCGTATTTATTGCCGCAAAACCGCCTAGCTTCGCATTTCAGCGAACGGGCTTCTCACGCCAAATAACGCGTCGCGACTACAATTTCGGGCTATTTTCTGAACGGATTGCTAATCATTATATTATATCCTCTTAGAGCAATACCACAGCAGAAGTTGGAATTTCACTGACATAAGCTGAGTTTCTTATTACAATAATTTGCACGTAGTACAATAAAATACACCCCCCCCCCCGCCACAAAATATAATATTTTCTTAAACCCCCGTCCAATTTGACATGGGTCCTTGTTTTACATGGGTTATCGGGTCCCCGGTCCGGGTCCCGGGTCCTGTTTTTACATATAGCCTATGTTCAGACTTGTCTAACATGATCACATTTCCGGAGAACTTTATTTATCTGTCGTCAGTGTTTAGTGTTAGTTGGATTTCGCAGACTTTATTGTTGTTAGACAGAAACTGTTGTAGTACGCAACAAACTTCAGTCGACGTCACGAAATACATTGTCGAGTTTTAAAATGAATTGAGGCCAAGAGTTTGCATAGAAGAACGACAAAGTGGTAGTTCCCTACGTTCTCTGACTTCTCTGTTTCGGCAGTTTATCTAACCTTACTTTTATTATATATGTATATATATGTATATATATATATATATATATATATATATATATATGTATATATATATATATGTGTGTGTGTGTGTGTGGAAACAGCAGTGTGGAAACAACAAACGAAATATAGTAAGGTTAGATAAACTGCCGAAACAGAGAACATAGGGAACTACCACTTTGTCGTTCTTATTTATCTGTCGTCAGTGTAACTGCTAGTTGGATTTTGCAGACTTTATTGTTGTTAGACAGAAACTGTCGTAGTACGCAACAAACTCCAGTCGACGTCACAAAATACATTGTCGAATTTTAAAATGAATTGAGGTCGAGAGTTTGCATAGAAGCGACGGCATCTCTATTTAACGGAATCAACGGAATCGACGGAATCTGCCGGAAATTTGGTTAATCGCTTACTAACAAACGGTTAATAAAATACATTTATTTACATTTATTAGCTGAGACTGAAACTGATCTGTCATCGATACTTCAAACAAGGTTATTGGATTAGACATATTAAACAGTTTGTTTAATTTAATTTAGTCTTTTATTAGATGTTTACGAGTAATGGAGACAATCCGGTTTCTAATTTCACGGGTAATATCTGTCTTTGTTCTGCACACAACCAGACCATACATACCGGCGCTCAGACGGCGGTATACGGTCAGTCTTTTTAGAAGGTTACGTTAACATCGTCGATTTAAATGAGTGTGTGCGATGGACTATACGTCAACGATGGAGTCATCTCAGACTCAGAAACCAATCTGTTCAGTTTTTTGGAGGTATTTATTGTTTACAATATACGAATACATTTAGTCCATTATGACACTACGGGTCTTAGTTTGAATGTCAAGGTTTACTAACGTTTAGATTTCCCCCCTTTTTTATTGCCATCGTTATCCTAGAATGGTTCCGTCCGAGCTTGACGAAAGTCTGAAACACGATGTCGTATGAACCATCGACGGTGCGACAAATCATTATGTGAGAGAAATCATTATGTAGTACAGGTCAGTTTCACATGACAACATGCATGTCCGTCATATGTATCAGTGTTCCTCGACAATAAAATTAACAAGTATCTTCTTTGTTGGGAAGACCAACACGGTAGCCATGCTCTTTGTCATTTTGAATCCCTGGGAAGTCTGCGATCGAAAACGTTCAACTTACCACACAAGCGAATTGAAAATGACGTGAGTAATTTTCAGGTTCAAAAACTTTCTTTTTATTAATTAAATATACGATTACATGATTAAACCAAAATTATCAATTTTTTTTTTAAACATCTATTATATATATATATATATATATATATATATATATATATATATATATGTATCTACAGCGTCAAGTATGATTAATACAATACAAAATACTACATTAATTACTACATTATTAAATACTACATTTAATACTACATATAAAACATGCAGAACAACAAATTCTACATTATGATTGTTGAGATCGATATTTTTAAACTCTAAAAAACTGATCTTGTCAAGTCGTCCAAAACGCAATTAACATAAATCGTGGGTTTTAAATGTTGTCTTCTGTTCTATCTGGATGTGCTTTAGACATGAATATTTAAGGATAAATTTACTACCATGTAAAATTTCTGTGACATACGACGGGATACGACAGTGTCTTTAAGACATGTCATCCGAAATAAAATTGGTCGGCCACGATTATGTTAATCTGCCTTAAACAACTGGACTGATTTCTTATGGCAAGCATGCTATATTTGCACAAGTCCAAACTCGCGACCTAGGCAATCCCAGTGCACCTTATTTAGTTTACTTTTAACTAAATTACATACATGAACGTCTAAATGCAAATATTCTTTTACGCATGACCGCTTAAAGTGGAAGTGTTTCCAACCCTTTTTAAATGTGAGAATGGCCGTTCTTGGGTGAGGAAATGAATAAAAAATTTTAGCCGCTAAGACAAAGTCGTTTGGGGGTGGGGGAACTGCTGGAGGTGTTCTAATACTTTTCCCACAACCGTAACACTTGCGTATTTTCGTACCGTGTAAATGTTTTAATATGAGCTGGCTTTCGTGTTTATCGAGTTGAGTGCAAGGCTCTGGTAAATTAGTAGGGGTGTTGCGAACTGGCCCGTTTGCGGGTTATATTAGGTCTCGTGACAACCTCGTAAAAAAACCCAGTCGAACAGTCGAAGGAGTGCGCGCTACGTACAAAAGCGAGCTGTACATGAGTGATTAAATGTATATATAAATGTATTGTTAAAACTAATCCTGTGAATTGGTTGTGGAATCTACCTTGGGAGGCAGGTAATTTACAACAAGTGGCACCTCCGACAAAGGATATTTAAATATGGAAGCGACACAAGCGAGATTAAATATCAAACTGACACAACTTCGTATTACAGTGGAAAAGACAAATGGTGTTATCGATTCAAACAGTCAAGAAGCTATCAAGAGACAATGTTCTGCACTTAAGTCCATCACCGAAAGCATTAACGAAATGCGTGTAGCAGTTGAAGAGAGAAAAATCGAGGCGAAAGAAGAGTGTAACTATAAGTCGAGGGTCGAGAGTCGAGAGTCGTGGTCGAGAGTCGAGAGTCGAAGTCGAGAGTCGAGGGTTGAAGTCGAGAGTCGATAAATTGACCAGAAAATACCAAAAAATCACTATAATACTATAATCGATTATATATCGCAACATTGTGTCTTATTTCTACGCGCCGCGGGATATATTTATAACCTTTGAGCCTTTGATCTAAAAACCGGGGGAAAGCGGCCACTTTCACGAACAGCTTACATAGAAATAGTGATGTATGCGTCACTTTTTAGCAAATATATATTTATATACTGCGTAACGCCAGGCGCCGTTTTGTTTGAAAGGATAATTGAAGGCTTAACGGTGTATGACAGATATTCGTTTCCTGCTGTTGTAAAAGAAACTTCACAAAAGTTACTTGTGTACCTTCATTCTAGAATTAGAGACTTGCCGAGTGCGTTTCGTTTTCTTATTTATAAAGATTAAAAGAATTTTCAGTCGAATTTAATTGTTTTTATTTAGACTCGTCAAGCCTGAAAACGACTTCGCCGGTTTTTAGATCAAAGGCTCAAAGGTTATAAATATATCCCGCGGGGCGTAGAAATAAGAGACAATGTTGCGATATATAATCGATTATAGTATTATAGTGATTTTTTGGTATTTTCTGGTCAATTTATCACCTCTCGACTTCAACCCTCGACTCTCGACTTCGACTCTCGACCCTCGACTCTCGACCTCGACTCTCGACTCTCGACCCTCGACTTATAGTTACACTCGCGAAAGAAGAATTGACTGAAATAACAACATGGAACACTGAACTAGATATGAAATTAGCCGAAGCTGACATTGAGATTGAGCGATTACGAAATTGGCTCGAACAACGCAAGAAAGAACAAGAAATGAACGCAAGAGAAGAGCAGATCACCTTTGAAGCGAAACTACACGAAACGAGGATGAAATTTCAGACGGAGTTAACCAGTGCCAAGGCGGAGAACGCTTTCCCGACAAAGGACAGCCAAATAGCGACAGGTGAGTCTCAAAGTACCATGGCAAAGCTACCGAAGCTTGTTATTTCTAAATTCAGTGGTAATTATCAGGATTGGCAAAGGTTTTGGGGTCAATTTACCGAAACAATTGACAAAACTAGTATCGCACCAATGACTAAGTTCACATATTTGTGTGAGTTACTTGATCCCAAAATAAAGCATGTTATTGATTCACTACCATTTACGTCAGAGGGTTACAACCGCGCGAAATCAATTCTACAAGATCGATACGGGAAGGAATCGGAAATTGTGAAGTCGTATGTCAAGGAGATAATGGATTTACCATATATTCAGAGCGCAAACCTGAAGAAAATCAGCGATTTTAGCGAGCGACTCAACCATTGTGTGCAAGCCTTGCAAACAATGAATAAAATCAGTCAGGTCGATGGGAACGTCGCGATGACTTTAGACAAACTACCAGCTATTCGTGGAGACATCGTAAGAACAGATCCAAACTGGGAGAAGTGGAATTTTGTACAATTTTCTGAAGCTATTCACCTGTGGACCAGACGTAACCCAGTCGATCCAAACCGACACGATCGAGAGAAAGAACGTTCAACGAGATCGTTCCACGCAAAGTCTCGTGAATGTGTTTACTGCGGTGATGCAAATCACAAAGCAACGACTTGCGACAAGATAACCGACGTCGCTGAGCGAAAACAAAACCTAGCGAGGAAGCGTTTATGTTTCAATTGTGCGATTGGTAGCCATCGCGCCGCCGAATGTTCGAGCAAAACAACATGTCAGCAATGTGGAAAACGTCACCACACCTCTATTTGCGACTCGTCGAAAGCTGAGCAAAAGCATGTCTTGACAACAAATCAATCATCAGACGGTGTATTTCCTGTTATCGTTATGAAGGTCAACGGCGTCAAATGTCGAGCGCTAATTGACTCGGGGTCGGGCAGTTCGTACATTTCAGCGAAGCTTGTAAACATCTTAAATGCGAAGCCAGTGGCGGCCCAAATGAAACAAGTGGAAATGCTCATGTCTACCAAGCATGTTCGAATGGAAACATACCAACTAAACGCTGAATCCCTCGACGGAAAGCATGAAATGCAGTGAAATTCGTGAAAGTAAACAAAGCCGAACTGCTTTCAATTGAAAACCCTCACTATGCCGATTTAATTCGCAATTATGCTCATCTATTGGGAGTGGAAATGGCCGACAACGACAAGAAAAGCCAACTGCCTATACACATAATCCTCGGAAGTGGTGAATACGCGAGAATAAAAACTGAGACGAAACCATACGTTGGCAACGACGGCGAACCAGTCGCAGAGCTCACCAAGATGGGCTGGTTTATTATGAGCCCGGGAGCAGAATTCGATCGAAAGACTATGCTCTTAACTCAAACCTCGCAAAGCGATTATGAAAATTTGTGCCGAATGGATGTTCTCGGTCTCGCAGACGCAGCGGAAAACGACCAAGGAGTCGTACACACTGAGTTTAAAGAACAGCTTCGTCGAGCAGATGAAGGATGGTATGAGACCGGATTGCCGTGGCGAGGAAACCATCCTGAATTACCCAACAACAAACAAGGATGCCTGCAACGTCTTGGAAACTTGACAAGAAGTCTACAGCGAAAGGGACAGAGTTCAGCATACAACGAAGTTATCCAAGACCAAATCAAAGCGAATATCGTGGAGAAAGCACCCAAGGAAGTCTCGGGGAGAGAATTTTACATCCCGCACAAGGCGGTGGTGAGAGAAACGGCAACGGCAACGACAACGAAATTACGCATCGTGTATGACGCGTCGGCGCGTGCATCTCCTGATGCCCCCTCGCTCAACGAATGTCTCAACCCCGGACCACCACTGCAAAATCGCTTGTGGGACGTTCTAGTTTGTCAGCGAGCCTACCCAACAGCAGTATGTGGAGACATCCGCCAAGCGTTTTTACAGATAAGAATTCGAGAAAGTGTGCGAGACGCACTGAGATTTCATTGGCGGTCAAGTAAAGAAACCGAAATTGAAACATACCGTTTCACACGTGCCTTGTTTGGTCTAGCGCCTTCACCATTTCTATTGAACGGTGTACTCGAAGCACATCTAGATGCATGGGAAGAGAGATGTCCAGATGTCGTTGCAGAGCTGAGAAAAAGTCTCTACGTCGATGACTTGCTGACTGGAGGTCAGACAGTCAACCAAGCGCAACGAAACAAGCAAGTAGCCACGGAGATTCTGCAAGATGCAACGTTTCAGCTGCATAAATGGAATTCAAACATCGATGAGCTGGAAGAAGACAACAACCTAGCAGTTCAAGTGTCGAAGAGCAAACATACGCCAAACAGCAATTCAACGTAAAACAAGAAGAATCAAAGATACTTGGACTTAAATGGGACAAACAGCAAGACACTTTAAACGTAGTGATCCCTACCGAAGAAACACCACCGACAAAACGCGGAATACTTGGAAAGCTGGCCCGGGTGTACGATCCTCTAGGGATAGTTGCACCGCTAACTCTCACTGGCAAACAAATCTATCGAGAGGTTTGTGAGAAGAAAGCATCATGGGACGCGCAATTGGATAACGTTCTTCTACGTCGGTGGAAGAGATGGGAACAGCAACTGCCTCGCGAACACCCAGTACCACGTCCAATCACGGATTACCGAGAGACAATAGAAGAAGTGGAATTACATGCCTTTGGAGAAGCGTCAACGCAAGGAGTTGGAGCGGCAGTTTATTCGGTTGTCAGACAACGTTCAGGTACCACGCAACGGTTGGTAGCAGCAAAAAGTCGTCTTGCCAAGCGAGGATTAACTATACCTCGACTCGAGCTGGTTGCAGCACACATGGCTACAAATCTGCTAGTAAACGTACGAAACGCCCTAGACAACGTCCCCACACCGCAATCATACGGATGGATTGACAGTACCGTCGCTTTGCATTGGATCAAGGGAAATGGCCAGTATAAACAGTTTGTCGCTAATCGAGTCACCAAAATACAGCTACAGAAGGAGATCCAATGGAGACACGTCCCAACCAGAGAAAATCCTGCAGACCTTGCAAACAGAGGCGGTCCTATCAAGTCTTCATCACTTTGGTACAAGGGACCTGAATGGCTTCAAGACGAACGCAGGTGGCCAGAAAACCGAGTGATGCAATCATCGCCAGCATCTGAAGCAGAAGCTAAAATGACGAGAGAAATTCTCAACGTAGCAACGAGCAACCCAGATACTGACGAATTCGACAGCCTCCTTGAACGAGTAAACTTACGACGTGCTCTAAGAGTTGGAGTGTGGATCAAGAGGTTTATACACAATTGCAGAAACCAAACAAAGATATTTGGTCCGGTAACCACTGAAGAAGTGAAGGAAGAGCGAAAGTGGTGGATCAAACGAGTCCAGGAAAGAGAAAGAAAGGAATCACACTATCCGAAGATCAAAGCTCAACTCGACTTGCGACCTAACGCAGACAACTTGATGGTATGCCATGGACGGATACAAGGGGAGCACCCGATATATCTTCCAAACAATGCAAAGTTTACAGAGAAATTAGTCCAACGAGTCCACTGTGAAACGATTCACGGGGGAGTAGGTTTGACGATGGCGGCGGTTCGTGAGCAGTATTGGGTGCCAAAGTTACGCAGTATGGTCAAGTTTGTCCGAAGCAAGTGTCCTGGTTGCAAGAGATTCCGCACCACAGCGATGACAAAACCAGTGCCAGGTAAACTACTGAAGAGCGAACCACAGTCGGAACAGCATTCGAGGTGATTGGAACGGACTTCGCGGGACCAATAAGATACAAGCGAAACCAAAAGAAGGAAAAGCATATTTAGCTATCTTCGCCTGCAGCCTTTCTAGAGCAGTACATTTCGAGCTTTTACCTAATCTGGAAACAGAATCTTTCATACCGTGTCTTAAACGTGTCATTGCGCGCCGTGGCAGACCTCGTGCCATTTATTCTGATAACGGTGGAACTTTCGTTAAAACGGCTAAATGGATTTCTCAACTACGAAAGGACGAGCGACTACAAGGTCTTCTGGAACAACACGACATCTCTTGGAAATTTAATCTGAGCCGTGCCCCATGGTGGGGAGGACAATTCGAGAGACTGATAGCAGTTGTCAAATCAGCTATGTACAAGGTAATCGGCGGGGCATCACTTACCTGGTCGGAGCTTAGTGAAGTATTACTAGAAATCGAGACGCAAATCAATCGGCGACCACTTAGCTATGTGGAAGATGACACCGAATTACCCACGTTGACCCCAGCAACGTTTCTACATAAACACACAAATCAGCTACCCGAAGAAGAAACCTGGAGGATCAAAGACAAAGATCTCAGAAAACGCGCTAAATTCCTGAAAGTCTGTAAAGATGACTTGTGGAGAAGGTGGCAACGAGAGTATCTCACAGCTTTAAGAGAAAAACACAACCTAACGCACAAAGTGAATAAAATTCAACCGAAAGCAGGAGATGTCGTTATAGTCAAAGCCGATAGCAAGAATCGCGGAACTTGGCCTTTGGCAATCGTGAGCAAAACCTACCCAGGGAAAGATGGAATTATCCGAGGAGTGGAGCTCAAAACCGCAAATGGAACGCTTGAACGACCCGTGCAACATTTATATCCTCTTGAATTAGCATGCGACACCAAGCCAAAGACAAAGAAACAACATCTGAATCCAGAAGCAAAGAAATTTCGCCCTAGAAGAGATGCGGCAGCCGCAGCAAATGTTTGGATGGAACAAGTTCAGGAGATAGAACAAAGTGAAGTATAAAACTGTTGGTAAAGACAAGATGCTTTCGTTTTGTAGAACTTATTAAGCTATTGACATTTAGTTTGTATTCTTGTAGTAACGTAATTACAACCATTTACTTTAAAGTTTAAACATATGCATCTTTTAGGAGAGTGCATATGGGGGGAGCGTGTTGCGAACTGGCCCGTTTGCGGGCTATATTAGGTCTCGTGACAACCTCGTAAAAAAAACCAGTCGAACAGTCGAAGGAGTGCGCGCTACGTACAAAAGCGAGCTGTACATGAGTGATTAAATGTATATATAAATGTATTGTTAAAACTAATCCTGTGAATTGGTTGTGGAATCTACCTTGGGAGGCAGGTAATTTACAACAGGGGAACGTTCTCTATCAGCCTTGTGCCCTTTACGTTTACGACGGGGAGCGTTTCCTTTTTGCCCCACGCATCTTAAATTAATGTTTTGTGTTGACTGTTTATGTTTATTTGTCCGCCTCCCATTTTCAGAATGCCACTTTAAAAATGCATTAAGTTTCTCATTCGTGTCAGCACATGCAACTGCATGACTACAAATTGAATGCACAAAATAGTATTTACAATCACATTCGACTTTACCGGATTCTGAAAACATTGTTACTATTTGAGTCTCTCCACCAGCATGGATAGACCTCAAAACGCAATACTTAAAAATTCCTGCGTTCGTGCATGGAGCTTGAAAAATCGCTTTGTCCGAATTTTGAATCAGTTCGGCCGCCCCTCCCCAAATCCCCTTTAAAGTAAATTGATTGATATCAATGTTGACATTTTTGTAACTCACTGATACTAATCCACTGTCAGCAAGAGAAGCGTTGCTGGAACCTGGCAATTTGGCATGGCTAAGCAAATCTGTCATCGAAACCGAGCTAACCTTCTTAAGGAAATTTCTTTTTTGTTTTGCAGATAGCCTAAAGTAATCTGTGCATTGCAGTTGTGCCCTAAATTCTTCCCGGACTACATATTTTCCTTTTAGATTGCAGTATGCTTTCTTTCTATCTGCTTCTTCAGCGTCAACAAACTTCGATACCTCTTCAATAAATCTTGGCATGCTCAACTCTCTGAAACCAAGCCAATTTTTTATCCGGAAGTTATTGCTCTTTGAGTCGTTAGTGTAAAATTTGGTTGGAGGAAAACCTAAACCTGCAAGAGTGCGTACTGACGCAATCATGGCAGATTTCATTACCGGTGCAAGCAAGTGTTATGTAGTCGATAAAACGTAAATCTACATCAATCACCGCCCAGTTTGAGCTTATAGATCTGAACATGTTATCGAAAGCAGAAGAACTCTCGCTGTCAAGAAGGGCGTTTCCCCCGTGCATGATATCATCAAGAAATGTCTTTTCGTGTCGCCTAAGCTTAAGTTCTGTCAACTTAGTAATAATGTTTGTCTCGATATGCTTAAAACAACGGTACTGCATTTGGAAATACGTTTTTCAGGGCGCTGCACAAAGCTGTTTCTCCATCAGTGCCATAACATGTTAGATATTGGAGACCAGGTCTCAACCTAAGTAACGTTTGTAAGAAAGCAGTGTATACCTCTTCCGTTTTCGAAAAATGTATCAGCAAAGGCCCAAGTTCGATGGGACTGCTCATTCGCTGAGCATGCGTAGAAAGTGTTAAATTACGAAAGCTGATTGGGGTAACATTAAATCTTCCGAGTTTAAAGGTTGGGTCAATTGACATTGGCATGTGCTCATTATCATCACAACAAAACCGTTCAAGATTTAGGAGTTGACTATCGGAAGCCAGAACAACAAATGGTTCAGGGAATTCCTTTATCTCTCGGATGAAATTACCTAATTTATTCTGCGCCATTTCAATAATATGTGAAATCTCATCTTCACTAATCGGTGTAGTGCCAGTTGCGTTTTGGCGATATCTCATTTGGTGAAGCTGTTTTGTATTTATTATATCAGCTGGACTATCGACATTGTGAATTCCTCCAATGTCACAGGCATTGGCAGCAACACTCCGCGAAGCACCTGTAAAGTTTTGACATGCTTTCTGTAGCAATGATGGCTTAACTTTACAATATGTATGAACTTCATGCTTAGCATTACCATGCTTCTGTGGCGTGATCGGATGCGGATTACCAGTGAAAAAGTACTGTAAAAACACTAAATTGTTGGATATCTGATCTCGGTTATTCTTAACAAAAGCAATAACCTTCTTGAAATCAGGGTACTGTAGGTTCGATGGTGATAATACTTTCTTACCAGCAGATAGTGACTACTTGTCATATTCCTTTCATCTAATTTCTTACTACATTCTAAATTATAGTTTTCTAGGTGCTTTCGAAAGGTAAAAGTTCTAACGCCATCGTTTACCCAACTGCTGTGACCATCGCAACCTATATCTGGTAAAGGCATGTCTGAGGGTTTAACGGATACGAGAAAGGACAGATTGTCCTCAACAAGTGGAGGTAATTTTTTGCACACCGTATCTAGTTTAGGATTGTCAACGAGATTTCTAAAATAATCCAGATACATTGGAGAATATTTACCAGACTTGAAAATTGGCATCGATGGATTTTCATGATAGAATCGAGGCTTCGCTTTGTCTGGCTTGTCTGCAGAGTCACTTGATGATTCATTCTCATCGTCAGTAATGGTAATGACAACTGGTAAGGAAGTGTCGCTTGTTTTCACTTTCTTCACACATTCACTTTCCTGCTTTATAGTACCAACTACATGAATGTCATCTGAGTCATCTCCAGATGACACCTCGACCATTAAAAGCCCTGAGTCGTCACTATCTAAACAACGCGATTTTCTTTTCCTACATCGAATTAATCAGACGAAAACAATTAGATAAGGTACAAGTTTGCTGCGGGTGGAGGGCAAGCGCGCGTACAATCATAACTAGGTGAGAGCTGCCAAGAAAGGCGGCGAGAGAAGAACGCCTTTCTTCCCTTCAGCCTTTCTTCTCGCCAGTCTTTTTGCCCTCGTTTGCCTTTTCTCTACCGTAAAAAAACGAGACAGAGTTGGAGTAAGTCTACAACTACCATGAAATTTTGCGTGATAGATGAGAACAAATGAAAAATTTGACTCTTTTTATCGAATGCACTCTTCCATGGATACGTATTGACTTACATTTGTTTGTTTCTTTTGCCTTCATAGATTTCATCGGTCTGAGTAGGCGAGTGTGACCAGGAAGGTGGAGACGGAGAGGCACGAAGATGTACATAAAAAGAATCCTAGAGACAAATACGAAGCTTATTAATATAATACATATGTATGTATGTGTGTATCTATATCTATATCTGTATCTATATCTATATCTATATCTATATCTATATCTATATCTATATCTATATCTATATCTCTATCTATATCTCTACCTCTCTACCTCTCTACCTCTCTACCTCTCTACCTCTCTACCTCTCTACCTCTCTACCTCTCTACCTCTCTACCTCTCTACCTCTCTACCTCTCTACCTCTCTACCTCTCTACCTCTCTACCTCTCTACCTCTCTACCTCTCTACCTCTCTACCTCTCTACCTCTCTACCTCTCTACCTCTCTACCTCTCTACCTCTCTACCTCTCTACCTCTCTACCTCTCTACCTCTCTACCTCTCTACCTCTCTACCTCTCTACCTCTCTACCTCTCTACCTCTCTACCTCTCTACCTCTCTACCTCTCTACCTCTCTACCTCTCTACCTCTCTAACTCTCTACCTCTCTAACTCTCTACCTCTCTACCTCTCTAACTCTCTAACTCTCTACCTCTCTACCTCTCTACCTCTCTACCTCTCTACCTCTCTACCTCTCTACCTCTCTACCTCTCTACCTCTCTACCTCTCTACCTCTCTACCTCTCTACCTCTCTACCTCTCTACCTCTCTACCTCTCTACCTCTCTACCTCTCTACCTCTCTACCTCTCTACCTCTCTACCTCTCTACCTCTCTACCTCTCTACCTCTCTACCTCTCTACCTCTCTACCTCTCTACCTCTCTACCTCTCTACCTCTCTACCTCTCTACCTCTCTACCTCTCTACCTCTCTACCTCTCTACCTCTCTACCTCTCTACCTCTCTACCTCTGTACCTCTGTACCTCTGTACCTCTGTACCTCTGTACCTCTGTACCTCTGTACCTCTGTACCTCTGTACCTCTGTACCTCTGTACCTCTGTACCTCTGTACCTCTGTACCTCTGTACCTCTGTACCTCTGTACCTCTGTACCTCTGTACCTCTGTACCTCTGTACCTCTGTACCTCTGTACCTCTGTACCTCTGTACCTCTGTACCTCTGTACCTCTGTACCTCTGTACCTCTGTACCTCTGTACCTCTGTACCTCTGTACCTCTGTACCTCTGTACCTCTGTACCTCTGTACTGTACCTCTGTACCTCTGTACCTCTGTACCTCTGTCCTCTGTACCTCTGTACCTCTGTACCTCTGTACCTCTCTCTGTACCTCTGTACCTCTGTACCTCTGTACCTCTGTACCTCTGTACCTCTGTACCTCTGTACCTCTGCTTACCTCTGTACCTCTCCTGTACCTCTGTACCTCTGTACCTCTTCCTCTGTACCTCTGTACCTCTGTACCTCTGTACCTCTTGTACCTCTGTACCTCTGTACCTCTGTACCTCTGTACCTCTGTACCTCTGTACCTCTGTACCTCTGTACCTCTGTACCTCTGTACCTCTGTACCTCTGTACCTCTGTACCTCTGTACCTCTGTACCTCTGTACCTCTGTACCTCTGTACCTCTGTACCTCCCCTTACGAAAATTTCATATGTAAACTTTTCACATATGAAATTTCCACATATGGAATTGGAACCTTTTCACATATGAAATTTCCACATATGAAATACAGTTTCACATATGAAATTTCCACATATGGAATTGGAACCTTTTCACATATGAAATATAATTCCACATATGAAATCACCACATATGGAATTGGAACCTTTTCACATATGAAATTTCCACATATGAAATACAGTTCCACATATGAAATTTCCACATATGGAATTGGAACCTTTTCACATATGAAATATAATTCCACATATGAAATCACCACATATGGAATTGGAACCTTTTCACATATGAAATATATACAGTTCCACATATGAAATTTCCACATATGGAATTGGAACCTTTTCACATATGAAATATAGTTCCACATATGAAATCACCACATATGGAATTGGAACCTTTTCACATATGAAATTCCCACATATGAAATTTTCATATATATATATATATATGGAATAAAATATTTTCAGATATTCAATTATTAAAATACAATTTATGGGAAATTAGACATTAGAATATGCAGAATGTGCAAAACTTGAACTTTACTTAAACAATTGAACACCATATTAACACATTCAATATTGTTTGTTTTTAGACTAATTTAATTTTAGAAATATATTATCAATTTACATCGAAATTCTAGAATTTAAAGTTAAATTCACCTGGCCCAGCTATGTAAAAGGCAATTACAATATAGCACTAGTTGTACATTTTGTACGACTGTAAATTCAGCTCATTTTATCAAACGTTGAACTTTTTGAGGTATTCAACAGTAAGCTTATAGTTATGTACCAGACAATAAATAATCAGCAAATGTTCAATATGATTACTGGTCTGGTAACAAACAATTGCACTGTGGAAAGTTAACCTACTTTTGAACAACTGGGCCATGGTGTTTACCACAAAATAATGTACACGTTAAATGTAAAATATTAAAATAAATAAATAAATATACCGGTCTATATGACTGTAAAAACAAACTATTTTAGTCCTTCCTCTAAACGTCTTTTTCTTTTACACGCTTCCTTCTCATCTTTAATTTTTTGGGTAATTGCATTCCGGACAGCAGTAGGAGTAGTCCTGGCAACATAACCTGTGAAATATACAATACGATTCATAATTACATGATTACCAAGGTTATACAATTGTTATTTTTGGGAATGAGATCATGCAATATGAAAAATTTAATGCTCTTTTCCCTTTGCCTACACAAACCAGGGAAATTAGAGATTAAATCACCCAGTGAGAACATTTGAAACCAAGGCAATCATGGTATTAATTGGTTAAAATTATTCTCACTTTAGAAATCTGATATATGTAGAAACTGATAGCAAGTCATGTCAGGAAATTAGTGATTAAATGTCCATCAAGCCTCAGGATATAGTCTGCAAGCAAACTTTTCCCCCACCCTTAGAGAACGGTACAACAATAATCTCTCACCCACCCGGGCATGGGTGAGAGACTGTCTGCTATCACAGATTAGCCTTGGGAGAAGTCCCTCAGATATACATGCTCATTTGGCTGGCTCAGACAGGAATAAGTAATAATCACTTGACCCAACACCATTGTTACCACCCCTTAGAGAGTAAAATCATCTGCTGGAGTGTGAATTATTAATGTCAATATTAAACTTTATAATTACGAAGTATATTTAGATACTATCTTCCATCATACACTGTATCACAGATGGGCTATCAGATGTGATAATGACCTACTAGCTGACTAGCTTCCCAGAGTCAAGAGTAAGATTCCCTCCAAAGGTCACATGCTCATACATTCCTCCTAACTACAAGATTGCAGTTACCGAGCAAACAATTTGGACAGAAAATTCTACTTTCCTAGCAGCATTCTTGTATTTATGAACACAATTAGAATATAGGGATGTTCAGTAATGTATAAGGAATATGCAGTATCTGTATATCATTAAAATTATACCAATATTATTAGTATGACACTATACCAGTTTGAGTCTTACATTTTATCAAACCGGTCAACTTTCTAAAATATCCAGATGTGTGATATGTGTTCTCATATATATATATATATATATATATATATATATATATATATATCATGTTCTAAGGATTTATGGTGAAGGAAAATTCGAGTGTAGAATATATACATTTTAAGACCAAACCGGGAGCAGTTGCGAAAAATGCAACTACACAGGCCCTCCGGCAGGAATTGAACCCACGACCTTGCGATTCTAGTGCAATGCTCTGACCACTGAGCCACGGAGGCCGTTGCCGAGAGCTTGATCGCGAGTTCTGTATATATAATAAGGTGGTAATGCCAGGAGAGAATTGGGTATATTATAAATGATATATATATATATATATATATATATATATATATAAAAATCGCAGTATACAGCATCAGTGTCACTTTAAAAAAGACATGCAGTTAGACCAATATATAACCTGCTAATAGTATTTTGAGATATAAACATGCCTATTGGAATAGATCATTATGTCATTAATCAACAAATAAACTACCAGTATTATTTAAGGATTTTACTTACCAATATAGACAGCAAGTTGAATGGTTGAACACAACTGAACGTGGTAACTCTACCCTATGGACTAGAAAACAAGAGAAAATAATATATGAATGGATAAGCAAACAAACAAACAAACAAACAAACAAACAAACAAACAAACAAACAAACAAACAAACAAACAAACAAACAAACAAACAAACAAACAAACGCATACACACAAAACATACTTTACTGAACTCGCGATCAAGCTCTCGGCAACAGCCTCCGTGGCTCAGTGGTCAGAGCATTGCACTAGAATCGCAAGGTCGTGGGTTCAATTCCTGCTGGAGGGCCTGTGTAGTTGCATTTTTCGCAACTGCTCCCGGTTTGGTCTTAAAATGTATATATTCTACACTCGAATTTTCCTTCACCCTAAATCCTTAGAACATGCTATGTAATCGAGTGAAATGCCCAATATCATTTATAATATACTTTACTGTTAGTCTGTTTAATACCAACAATTTAATATTTCATATAATCACAAATAACTTTTACCTCAAAATCTGAATGCTTTAGTTTTACATAAGATAATCCTTATCATGAAAGCAACGGTGGCTAAAGAATGGTAAAAAAAGAAAGAATGATTTGAGAGTTTGTTAGGAACCACAATTGACTATTACTGTAAAATTGTGAAGACAAGAAGAGATTTTATAAAGCCAATATTGTTGACGACAAAAGATGATGACTTTAATAATAAACATTGACTTCAACTACACTAACTTCGATCAGTATAAAATGGTTTGTATTGGACAATCAAACAGGAAATTGACAACGAGAGCCACTGTAGGACGATAGAAAACAAACGATTACTGAATTAGCTTTACCTTGCTGGTAGCCTCGTGCGAGCGAAGCTTCTAGGACTTTCTTGGTTCAACTCGATTTCCATGGCTTTTACTTACATCTTTCCGTAGAAGAACATGTTATTTCGGTGAAGACTGTCTTCCTGATCTCTTCGCAAACAAAAAGTCTTATTTCCAAGGGTTTATGTGGCTTGTATCTCAAAACACCATCAGTCCATCACAAGTGAATTTCAAACATGGCGGCAATGGCATGACGCTATCCCAGTATCAATGCGCGCTCGCTGCGGGGAGCATGCGCGGTATCGTGGCTACATGCGCCTGGGGGCTGGGTACGACACTGGCTAGAGGGGGCCTCTGTACATAACAGTGGTAGAATCATGTGAAACAACTTTAAGATTGATTGAATTGATTCAAGTTGAACATAAATATGTAGTTTTTCAGAACAGTCCATCTCTCCCTGGCAAGATATGTTGTCAGCTTCCAAATCTTGTTGATAGAGATTAGATTATTTCCTAAGATTAATAGGTACTTGTATTATATATTTACAATTTTGAGCATGGTTATTCGCAAGATCGTAATTCTGTATCAAAGAATAGTTAAGTTTTAGTTTCTTGCATAAATTTAAAACTTGGGTGAGCTAGGAAACTATTGTCGAATATATCTTTAGATAACCATATAGCAAATATTGCAAATACTGATCTGTTACAGAATTTATAAATAAACATGTGCATATTTCTGTTTTTAGCTTAATAAAGTCAAGTTCCCTGTTTTTGTAACTATTTTTTACTGCAGCAAAGCATTCGCTATCATAGTAGTATAAATTGGTAATAATTACAAAGTGATTTATTTCATGATTTTTTTCCACATATGAAACTTAACTTTTACATATGAAATTTTTTATTTCATATGTGAACAATTTTTCATATATGAAATTTTTTATTTCATATGTGAAAATTGTTGTCACATTAATTACAAAGTGATTTATTTCATATGTGATTTTCCCCCACATATGAAACTTAACTTTCACATGTGTTTTTTTTTATTTCATATGTGAACAATTTTTCATATATGAAATTTTTTTATTTCATATGTGAAAATTGTTATCACATATGAAATGAACAAAATTCATATGTGAAATTATTCACTTAACATATGAAATATAGCATTTCATATGTGGAATTGTTTTCCACATATGAAATTCGTCATTTCACATATGAAATAGTTCATTTCATATGTGAAATTCCAACTTCATATGTGAAATGACATATGAAATTTTCGTAAGGGTCTGTACCTCTGTACCTCTGTACCTCTGTACCTCTGTACCTCTGTACCTCTGTACCTCTGTACCTCTGTACCTCTGTACCTCTGTACCTCTGTACCTCTGTACCTCTGTACCTCTGTACCTCTGTACCTCGCTACCTCGCTACCTCGCTACCTCGCTACCTCGCTACCTCGCTACCTCGCTACCTCGCTACCTCGCTACCTCGCTACCTCGCTACCTCGCTACCTCTCTACCTCTCTACCTCTCTACCTATATATATATATATATATATATATATATATATTTATAAAATAACAGGTATGCTACACACGCTCTGATTGGACGAGAGCCATTTTCACTCAGAGTACAGAGACACGTTTGACGTCATTTTCATTTTATATTGTACAACGCATGCTCTGTTTGGTTAAATCTCACGTAATCACTGGCGTATTTATTTGATTACGCCATCATTCGTCAGCTGAGTCTCGGTCACTTTGGTGGCTTCTCCTTGGTTTTTTACCTCGTAAAACGGTTAGTTATTTTATAAAACAAATAGAAAATCGCTTTTGTGACTGTACTGTGATTCAAACACGAATGACGCAATTTCAACCGGAAAAAATGTGTGAAAACACTCGGCTTCGCCTCGTGTTTCCACTAGGCATTTTTTCCGGTTGAAATCACGTCATTCGTGTTTGTATCACAGTACAGAGACACGCAAGCGATTTTCTATTTGTTAATTATATATATATATATATATATATATATATATATATATATATATATATTTATTTATTTATTTATTTATTCGGTAGACTTGCTGTGCTACTCGGAGTTTCACGCAGTAAAGCGATCGTCAGGCAACTGACAGATCTGGTGAAGCTACTCTCTATTTACAGTGTGATATTAGGTATCGTGTTTCATGTCTGCACTTGGTGAATAGTTCGGATCGTTTGTTCAATAGTGAATTGTTCTTGTTTTTCATAATAGTCAGTTTTTCCTCGAGGCAAAGGTTGCACCTTCTGGAACCAGTTTTGTAGCCAGGAACATTCTTAAGAAGCGACCATATGATGGAAAATGGTTTCTTTGCTGCTTTCAATTTCAGCAAAGAAACCATTTTCCATCATATGGTCGCTTCTTAAGAATGTTCCTGCCCACAAAGCTGGTTCCAGAAGGTGCAACCTTTGCCTCGAGGAAAAACTGACTATTATGAAAAACAAGAACAATTCACTATTGAACAAACGATCCGAACTATTCACCAAGTGCAGACACGAAACACGATACCTAATATCACACTGTAAATAGAGAGTAGCTTCACCAGATCTGTCAGTTGCCTGATGATCGCTTTACTGCGTGAAACTCCGAGTAGCACAGCAAGTCTACCGAATAAATAAATAAATATTATCCGCTCTACCGGTAATGGTATTGAGCGCTCTAAAACCATTGACAAGTCCTGTAACCACTCTGTTACAGTCAATTCTCGGTATATATATATATATATATATATATATATATATATATATATATATATAAGTAAAGAAGAGGAAGGTTCAGCGTCTTAATCAGTTAATCAGTTCACTCAGGTTAGTTACTGTATAACTTAGTTTAATTACCAAACCGACTCGATTAGATATTTTAAATCAATAGTAAAACCTTGGAAAACCTGCAGTTAGTCTAATATTAGGAGACATGCTTCCTACACCACAAAATAACCACTAGATTGAATTGTGACCAGAAAACATGATTCCCTTGACTAATGGATTGCGTCTAAACTTTTAAGCTTGCATTTACTTATATGTAAAACTACATTATTATGGTACTTTGTCACCATGTTCCTATAGCAACGGGTCTATAGCAACTGACTAATGTACTGCAAGTTTTTTTCACGCAATGCTAGTCAATTTGTACAGTTTTAACAGGATTTTGTGCAGTGACAAAAGCGTTTTATCATACTGACCCAAAAAAAGAAATAAAACACGCATACCGAAATCACTGAATAGCGTTGATCGTTATAAACGAAAGAACGCCTTGGCATTAAGACGGAATGAAGTTCGTGGCGAAATTTTCGAACATATTTCGAAACATTTTGGCCGCCAGTTGAAAACGTTCCCTCCGTGAAAGCAAACTCTGGAAAACAGACAAAGTATACTCGTATACGCTTATTGAGTATGATACTTTGCAGCGTGGAAAGAAAAATTGTCACCGAAAAATGCTTTAAATGTATCGAAAAAACTCGTACCGCAATCCAGCGTTTGCGCTAGGCGTTTTCTTGCCTCGCCGTCGGGGTGAACAGTGGCACAAGATGTTAACGCGCTGCTTCTCACTGCATGAAGTTAGCTCGGTTTTTAGGGTTGGTATTTGCACAATGCATGATTGGGTGATCTTGTTACTCTTTTCCTGACAGAGGGGCGAAGGCCATTGGGTTATCACTATCCAAGACTGTTGTACGTTACCATCAGTAAATACAGTCGTCTTATTTTGTCCGCGGATATTTTCCCGCACAAATATTGTTTGGTTAATAATCCCTTATTATATAATTACATTGCAGACGAATTTTGTGTTCGTGATTGCTTCGACAATCGAGTAAATGCGGCACTGGCTTACAGCAATTGACTAACTGAAATACTACTGAATAGTTACCGCGTCACAATCAACAAAGTATTAATGAGGAAGAAACAGAAAAAAGATAATCTCTTCCAAAAAACTGAAAAGTGAATATTTACATGCTGGCATACGTTCTAATTCACTTACGTTTTCGTGTTTCACAGATATCGTGGGACCAGTTTTTGAAGGTTTGGAAAAGAGACTTTCACCAGAATCAGTATCTTCCATTCCACGAAGATTGTTCATCTTTAACCCATCGAAGTGTTCTCCTTTTCGTAAAATGACAACACTGGCAGTCTCAAAAGGATTGGGTAGACGGGGTGGAAAGGTTGTTTCTATAATATGATGCCCTCGTACATCTGCAACAACGACACTAACGTCGAGGGTATTTGCCAAAATCTGCAGAATGATGTCGACAACTTGAAGATTGTAGGCATTGTTGTTTGCGTGTTCGTCAAACTCCCCAAGAAGATCGTCACCGATATAAAATGCAGAGTACGTATCGAAATGTTCGACCAACTCGCTTCGACACTTTGACAGCATGTCTGATGAAGATATGAAAACGTTGCACTGACCAGCTAAACTGGAATGGATAGAATGCACGAGGCAATGGCCATCACCAGGGCTGGGTATGACTGTCAAGTTTTCCTTGCTCAAGTAACTCTCTACTGGAACGTTGATTCTGTTGAATAAACGAAGCAAACGTAGACGGTATGTTAACTACAATTCAAAGACAAGTTACCGAATACCCAAAACTCTGAAAAAATAAAACAGATTTTACTTACAGTTTACAAATTGAAGTCGCCATATCAAATCCAAATGACCAATACAAAATGTAGATCACAGTAAAAGGTGGAGCAGAAACGACAGTGTGTTGAGAACGAACAACTGAAGAAAGCATAGTGAGAAGTAGGCAAACTGGCGAACTTATATAGGCCAGAAATCATTGATTTTTGCGCAACAACTGTAAACTGTTTTACTGTCGATGGCGCAAGAAACATTTATGGATTATGAAATATCGTAACGCTAAGGGCATATAGTATACTGCCGAAAGAAAGTTATAAGTAATTAGACAATGACGTTTCGGATGAATTAATACTTGAGGTTCCACATTTTTATATTTCGTAACACGCGTTGTCGACCAACCACTCTATACGTATACTTTTATATTACTAAAACATTATTGCTCCGTGTTTGTCAGTGAATGGTTTGTCCTATTCTTTTTCTTCTAGACATGATGGCTTCCGACAATTTTTTGTCTAAATTGCTGCAACGTAACGGAAGACTGAAAATGACGACATGGCAACGTACACAGATTAAAAAATGTATGCATGGTGTATTGTCCAGCAAGTAAACTTATTTACAAGACCTAAGGAAAATGTAGATATAGCCAAATGTAGTATAGTCACAAAATCATACAAGGACTGTATTTCATGCACATGTAACATTTTCCCATCGGAATAATCCCACTTGTCACACAGTCACACTTGTCATATCTCCTAATCCATTTATGCTTAAGTGTATAACTTGCATGGATAATTAATCCTTACTATAATCCCAATAATCCTTGTTGGACGAATTTTTCGCAATTTCAAAAAAAAAAATTGCAATTATTTATTAGGCCAATTTTTTTCAAAATTAAGATGGCTACGATATTAAGCAATGACAATGTCCCTAAATTTTATCATTAGAAATTGCTATATTAACTCTCAACTGAGTTCCGCCGGGTATTCTTTCCCTTCTCCTAAAGTTAATTGGTTAGCGATATTCGTTAAACATACTCAAACGCTAGCTTTTTAGAGTTCGAAACGTTTACTTAAGGACAAGGTTGAGTTATTTTTTGTTTACCAGAGCAACTAGATGCATCTATTTGTAATCTGAATAGCTTATTTCAAAAAGATAACGGTATACATTGTAAGAAGTTAAACAAAACGGAATAGAATACTTGTTATGGAGCAAGTGCATGCAATTGTACAAGTGTCGGAAAGAAATCTTGAATGAGATTTTTTCCATCACAATCAGGTTTATAACAGCGTGTCGTTAAATGTTCCAAAATAACAGGGTGGTTGTTTTTAAATAAGGCTTGTAACGAGCTGCAGCAACAAAGCGCGTACATGTACTGAGACGCGTTTTAAGTGTTAAAATGAGATTTCCAACATTTATTAGTTATCATCAACATTACCCATAACTGTTATAAACTCCGTCATTGCTCAATAGTACTTTCACAATTTTAGCACTTTCATATCATATTTTAATATAAGCCTTTTAACGGAAACTTGTGAACACTAGAATGATATAATACAATTATACATTCGCGCAATCATGATGCAATACTATCGTCCAAATGCAGGACTGAAAAACGTTGATTTATTAGTTTTATTATAGTCTAAGACAACTGCATGAACAAAGACAATTTCTTTCGTGTAGTCGTGGTACAATAGTACCATTTAAATTTAGGTTACATTATATGATAAAACACTGATTTCATCATATTTTACATTTTTATCGATTTACATTAAGAAACTGGAGATTTCTCGACTGCCGCAATTTTTTTCCCCAAATATTAAAAAGCGACCAAGATATAGCCAAAAATGTTACGACTACTGAATTTTTTGGCGCGAAAGTTGCAATTATGATTGATAGCGAATGGACACGCGACGTGAAGTCTTAGGGTATCGGCGGCTTGCGTATTATCAAATTCTTTGCAAACTTTGCCACAATGTTGAACAACAGTAAAGGAGTACAACCGTGTTCACATTTTAGAGTCAGTGCAATATTTTCCCAATAATATACAACTCTTCTATCGTTTTTACCCTGCTTATATATACAATACCTGTCAAAAAATGCGAACACGGTTTTGTTCTTTGATCATTTATTTGAGTGAGATGAGAAATATGATGTTTTGGAAGCTTCTGAGTGAAACCAGAACCGCCAATATCTCATGCCTTAAAGGTTTGGTGAAATGTTAAGATTCTATCATATAATGTAACCTTAAGTTAATACGCATGCACCGCCATTTATTAGTAAGGCTGGAGAAAAGTCCGCGGGTACGAATTCGTCTGGGCCGAAGTCAAGTTTCGCACGGCACGTTAGAAGTATCGCAGTTTAAAATCAAACTTTATTTTCGAGCAGACCAACTTTAGTTGAGTTTGGGTTTTGGTCGAGGGTCGAGTGTCGAGGGTTGCTAGTCGAGGGTCGAGGGTAGTTGGTCGAGGGTCGTATAATATGCTAAAAATATTTTTGAAATATATAATATCATGAATTAACTTATTTTGTGTTTCAAGTAAAAAAACTCTTGCCACGGCATTTACGCAAAGTGGATGATGTTTCAATGTTTTGGAAGACTTGTGAAGACGGTCTGATTCAAGTTTTCCTGCATGACTTTCGAAGACGTCTTTTTCCGGACGAGTAAAGTTGTTTCATAAACCACGAATTTGTATGATTACGATTTACGACCTGTTCCCAAAATCTAATGTACATTTAATATAAGCCTCCTCCGCAGGCAACTCTCTGTTGATTTTATACAAAAATAGCGCGGAAGGTTTGCTTCTATTTGTCCCTTGAGTTGCTCATACCGCTTGCGAAATGGTAAAGGATCGGAATACATGAAGATAATACACAAATAAAAATGCGAAAACATGGCTAATAGGTTACCAGTTTTCTAGACAAATTTACCAAATATTCCTGTCAGTAAAACACCTTGCCGCGTGCGTATCGAATGTCCAAAAAATATATATCTTCCGCCGCAATTGTTTTTGTCTAGCCTATACGTCGATAGGTTCGGTGATAAGTGCGTAAATTTTAATGTATTTTACGACCCTCGATCAACTACCCTCGACACTCGACCCTCGACCAAAATCCAAACTCACTTTAGTTAGTAAACGTTTGCAAAATTCCTACTGATAAATATTTCACAATATCACTTAAATCAGAGAGAGTTAAGGCTCAAGTGGATTAAAAACTGACAAGTAAAATTCTTGATTTCTTTCACCATTGCTCCAGGAAGAGTTCGGGTTTAGGTCAAGGGTCGTGAATTACACAAATTATTTTTGAAATATAATAAATATGAATGAGTTATTTTTTGTTTCAAGTAAAAAACTCTTGTCGCGGCATTTACGAAAGTGCATGATGCTTCAATCAGTTCAATGTTCTGGAATACTTCTCAAGAAGGTCCAATTCAACCTTTCGTGCATGTATGGCTTTCCAAGACGGCTCCCCTTGACGAGTAAAATCGTCTGACGTTAGAGTAAAAACGATGAAGTTGTTCCACAATAACAGTGCGCATGAAAGGGTTAAAACTAGCATATGGCTAATTAAGAATGTATATAATTACAATTTACGACCTGTTTCCCACGTCGAAATCTAATGTACATTACGTTTGGCCTAGTAAGAATGCGAAAAGTATGGCTAATAGGTTACCAGTAAAAGTCTTGGGCAGGATTTTTGTAGACAAATTTACTAAATATTTCCTGTCATTAGTGCCGAGTAAACACCTTTTGCCGCGCGCATGAAATGTCCAAAACATATATATCTTCCACCAAAATGCTGCAATAGTACCTTCTACGAGCGCAAAACGCTAAATGTAATCGTCTTAATAAGAATACCCGTGAATGAGTTCAACAGACAGAGCACTTGTGCATTTATATCTTTATAAATGAAGACCCCTGACTTTTGTATTTACATCTGTCTTTTTAGATTTAACCAAGCTTCAAAAGGTGGTTTTGCTATGATCCTTAATTAAAAATCGAAAATCTTTTTCTGTTAATCAACCCGTTGTGTCCGACTTAACACTTAGTAAATTTGAAATGAGACACGTATATTTGCGCAATCATGGCAATCAAATATATAAAATCTCTTTCAACAATTACGCGTATATATGTACGTAATATGTCTAATCCAATAACCTTATTTGAAGTATCAACGACAGATCAGTTTCAGTCTCGGCTAATAAAGGTAAATGAATGTATTTTATTAACCGTTTGTTAGTAAGCGATTAACCAAATTTCCGGCAGATTCCGTCGATTCCGTTGATTCCGTCGATTCCGTTGATTCCGTTAAATAGAGATGCCGTAGAAGCGACAACAAAGTGGTAGTATCAAAATCTCAGTCACTAACATTAACAGCTTGTCCGAAGAACCACAAATCACGGATCCACAGTAAAGTGCAAATGTAAATATTCAGCCACCTTTGTCAGATATACGCATTATTTCAAAACATTGATATACAGTACAAACATCAACCGTACAAATATTCGATAGTACAAATATTAAATATTGCGCGACATAGTCTCGCGCACAAGCATTGATCACAGATCTAGTAAGGACCCCTAAAAAATATGTGCCAGTTGATATTCGTAATATAAGAGCGAGCGGCTGAAGAAATAAAATGCGTTGAAGACCCATCGAGAAACTTGTTGGTATAATAGCATATCGCAACATACGATGAACTCCACGTGATTTAATTTAATAATGCACTGCATGTTTTAATAATATAACACCAAAGTATAATTCAGCGCGTTAGTAGAATTTAACTTTCCGTAAAGACCACGCACTGAAGCGCGGAGGATCAAACCAATGGTACTACACGACAAGATATCACTGATCTATTGACTTATATATGGACCCATTTAGCATTGTGTTCTACCTCTTTACATTTTGTTCTCAATGTTGAAGTTACAGCGATCAAAATGGCGTTTCTTAACGGCTGTTCACGGCAATTGTTTATAATAAATATAGGTAACGACGCTTCTTAACGGTGTTATCGCAACAGAATTTCGCTAGAATTGTTTGTAAATGGCAATGGCATACATGTATACGCATCGCTAATTTTCAAAATTGTTGCTGATAGTCCTCCTCGACCGGTGTAATATCGCCTGAAGACTTATGAAAATGCCGACCAGAAGAACCACGAGAACCACAAGAACCAGAAGAACCAGACTAACCAGAAGAACCAGAAAAACCACGAGAACCACGAGAACCAGAAGAACCACAAGAACCACGAGAACCAGAAGAACCACGAGAACCAGAAGAACTACAAGAACCATAAGAACCACGAGAGCCACAAGAACCACGAGAACCAGAAGAACCACGAGAACCTCAATAACCACGAGAACCAGAAGAACCAGAAGAACCAGAAGAACCACGAGAACCACAAGAACCAATTAATATATCGATATCAGGAATTAGTTATCTTATAATAAGTTGGGTGATGTAACTCGTATATAGTTGGGTGACATATCTCGTATAATCACTTGTGTGACGTAACTCGTGAGGTTTTTACACAGAGGTAAAGCCCAACTTCTTTCGTGTTCAAATTACGTCAAACGTGCCTTTATAAGAGTACATATGCACGGAGCTTTATGTTTTATTTGTTAAATATATATATATATACTAAGCTCGTTTTGCTCATCTTTTTCATGACTACAAAAAATTTGATCCATTTTTTCATTGTACACTGTCCTGTAAAAAAATTACCAACAATAATAAGACATTTACAGTAGTACTTATTATGGCTATTATGTTACTCAGGCTTGAAAGTTACTGAATGTAACTTGGAATATATTGTTCATGATAGTTAGATAAGCATGTTATGAAATAACCTGTATATGGCACATGGAAAATGTGTGCTCTACAGTTCTTATGAGGTTTTTATTATAACTATCCTGGTCCCTTTTCTGTCTTCTAGTAATTGTACATCCAGTTAAGTTAATGTTCTGCAAGAGAACTCCAACAATTGTTATTGGTGTTACTGGTGCAAAAGATGATGAAAATGGTGTGGCACTCCCCAAAACCCCAAAGTAGCACCAAAAAAATCCAAAGCCCTTTCTAAGGATCAACGTCAGCAGCTTAATAATGGCAAGTTACATATATACTGTGATTATCTCTTTTGTTATAGCTTGTTGTATTCTGTGAACGATACTTTACATTTGGGATGCTACATGTACCCTCTTTATCTTTTACTGTATGTCATGTTATCTTCTTTAATATATATTCTTCGTATAGGTCTACAAATATCAACTACAATGTCCTTCGTCGGGAGGCATTGTCAACAACATTTTGCGTGTTGCTCCGCCTTCATTATCACACGTCACGTGATATCCTTACATCCCCTTTACAATAATGATAAAGTAGTAGTCTACATAAGCGATTACTTATTTAATAGACAAACATATATAACTAATTTTATTAACACAACGATGTATATAGTTCTTAAACTTAAAGTTCTTTAAGAAATAGTTCTGAGTACTTATCTATTTCATATGTCAATCGTTCTCTATGAGTCTCTGAGGCCTCTTTATCTCCCTGCTATATCTGGATTTTCTTGTTGACGTTTCACCACGGGATCTTTCATCAGGTGACTTCGTTTCCACTTGCTTGGCTTCTTCTTTTGACGTACTATTATCAGCAGTTTGTTCTTCTTCACTTAGATGAGCGGTTCCATGAACTTCTGAGGGTATTCTTCCAACTCACCACAGCTCTAGAATCTTTCACTTTGAGCTGCTTTTCGACAACTGGAAGATCTGTTTTGAGTGTTCTCCCCATCAGTAACTCGGCTGGCGATTTCTGGTTGTCCAATGGTGTTGATCTGTATGCTAGTAAGCCAAAGTATGGGTCAGCTCCACTTTCGATCGATTTACTGATGATATTCTTGACGGTTTGAACTGCTTTTTCCACCAGTCCATTGGATGATGGAAAATGAGGACTACTTGGTCACATGCTTGAATCCCCAAGCTTTCTGAAAATCTGCAAACTCTTTGCTGCTGTAACAAGGCCCATTATCGCTATGGACAATGTCTGGAATTCCATGGCGGGCAAAAGTCATTTTCATGCCTTTAACGACGGCTTTACTGGTTTGACTTGTTAACGAGATTACCTCTGGGTAACTAGAATATGCGTCGACGATAACAAGGTATTCCTTCTTGTTAATTTCAAAGATCTGTACCCACAACTTGCCATGGACGCATCGGAACGGGGTATGGCATTAGCGGCTCTTTCTGCTGGCTGTGCTGATGTTGTTGACATGTTTCACAATTGTCGACCATATTGTCAATGTCCTTGTTTATTCCAGGCCAGTAGACAACTTGTCTTGCTATTTTCTTGCACTTCTCTCTGCATTGGTGACCAGCATGAATCTTGGTTAAGATTTCTTTTCTCATACTTGGTGGAATCAGGATCTTTGAACCTTTTAGTATCATCCCCTTATGCATGGACAGTTCGTCACGGATTTTCCAGTATGGATGCAATTCTTTTGGAGTATTCAATCTTGCATTGGGCCAACCTCTCATGATAGTATCTTTAAGCAGGTTCATGTTCTTGTTCATCTGTGTTTTAGCTTTGATTTCAGCTTGTTTATCATTGGAGACTTGAAGGACTTTTATTATCCCATCAACATGAGCTTGTACTTGGTCATCTATCTTACTTTCTGCCTTGACGGGTGCTCTGGACAGGGCATCTGGTGTATGCATCCATTTACCTGGTACGTAAGATAGTTTGAAATCGTATCTCTGCAATCTCAATCGTAAACGTTGGATTCTTGGAGGGCTATCCATTAACGGTTTCTTGAAGATTGAGACTAGTGGTTTATGATCAGTCTCAACTTCAAAATCCTGTCCATATATATACTGGTGGAATCTTTCACAAGCGAATGTCACACCCAGTGTCTCCAGTTCAATTGTTGCATATCTGCTTTCACAATCTGTAACTGACCTTGATGCATACGCTACTGGTACCCATTCTTCACTATGTAACTGCTGTAATACTGCTCCTAGACCACTTCTACTTGCATCAGTTGAAATCTTGATAGGCTTAGTTGGATCGTAGCATTTTAGCACTGGTTCACCAGACAAGTTCCTTTAGCTCGTTTCATGCCTTGTCTTGTTCTTCACTCCACATCCACATAACTTTCTGATCCAGTAACTTTCTCAGTGGCCATGTTCTTGCTGATAAATCTGGTATATATCTGGCTAGATAATTAATCATTCCTAAGAACCTCTGAAGATCTGCTTTGTTCTCAGGCTTGCTCATCCCTTGTATTGCTTCGACTTTCCTTTTATCTGGTTTCAAACCGGCAGCTGAGATTGTGTCTCCTAGGAAAGTTAGCTCTGGTACAGCAACTTCACACTTCTCTTTCTGAAGCTTCAATCCAATTTCTCGTACTACATTCATTGTTGCTTCAAGTCGTCGATCATGTTCTTCTGGGGTTGGTGCATAGATTATTATGTCATCCATAGAGGTGTCCACACCTTCCAAATGGCTGAATAAGGAGTTGATTGTCCTGTGATATATCTCTGGAGCACTTGAAATGCCAAATGGTAGTCGTAGGTATTTATACCTGCCAAAAGGTGTATTGAAAGTACACAGGTTTGTACTCTCTGTTTCAAGCTTCATTTGCCAGAATCCATTTGATGCGTCCAATTTGGAAAATACTTTTGCATTTGAAAACTGTGCTGTGACTTCATCTCTTGTTGGTAGCTTGAAATGTTCACGCTTAATAGATTTGTTCAAGTTGCGTGGATCTAAGCAAACTCGTATTTTTCCATTTGGTTTTGTAACTGGCACAAATGAATTTACCCATTCAGTTGGCTCTTGGACTTTCTCTATCACGCCCATACAGTAGCTTCCATTCTTTCTAATTCTTCTTTAAGTTTAGCGTGTTGGGCAAACGGTACTTTTTGACAAGGTTCAACCACTGGTGTTGCATCGTCTCTTAACTCTATTTTCACTGAATGAGGTAGACATCCAAGTCCCTCAAAGCAATCTGCGTACTTCTCACATAGTTTTGCAGTGTTATACTTGCTTCCTTTAACACTGTCTGATTCTTTAGATTGTTCTACTGTAAATACTTTCTTCACGAGTTCTAGCTTCTCAGACAAATTTCTTCCCACAATAGGCTTAACGTCGTTAGGACTGATTAAAAACAACGCTTTGACAGTTTTATTCTTATATTTGAGAGACAAAATACACTGACCTTTCACTTCCACGTCTCCTCCATTGTATGCCTTAAGTTTGATCTTCGACTGCTTCAACTTTGGTTTGTTTTGAAGTGTCTTAAAGTCTGAATGGCTTAAAATATTGACATCCGAACCCGTGTCAACTTTAAAAGCGATGACGTTGTTGTTTACCTCCACTGGAACAATCCATCGATCAGATTTGTCTGCTGTTTCTAGTGAACCGATATAAAACTCGTCTTCGTCCGTTTCGTCGTCGGTTTCCCTTTCAATAGACTTAGTCTCTACCGAGTCGATTCGAGATTTGCCTTTGTTTTTCGGTAATTCTTTGCTTTTACACTCACTCATGAAGTGATTTCTCTTGTGACATTTCCGACATTCTTTACCGATTGCTGGGCATTCGTCATAGCTGTGACGCTTTCTACCACATCTTCCGCATTTCGACTGGGTTTCTTTCCATCTTTCGTTTGGTCCTTTGAATTGCTGTCGCTGATTCTTATTTCTCGAGTATTTCTTTCTCGATAACGCATCTATTTCTCGCGAAGAATCTCTGCTGGTTGATTGATCAGTCAAGGTTTTCATGTGTTCCTGTGCGACTTCCGATGCTTTGCACACATCTATACATCTTTGAAGAGCTAGATCTTTTTCTCTGAGAAGCCTTGCTCGGATGCTATTGCTGTTGATTCCTTCGACTATTCTGTCTTTAAGGATGGAATCCGTGAGCTCGCCGTATTCATAGTTCTTTACTAACCTCAGTTCTGTTAGAAACTGTTCAAAGGATTCGTCTGGCTTTTGTTTTCTGAGATTAAACACATGCCGCTCATGAGTGACGTTCTTCTTCGGTATACAAAACGCTTCAAAACAACTACTAAATACAAAGGTTGTATAGTTACATGGCCGTATCACGTTAAATGTGGTTTATGTGAAGTGGAGAGGCAGGTTGATGTTGACAGAACGCATTATGGGATCATATAAAAATTCAAGTCAGGTATGGATGGTATGGAGATATAGCTAAGTGCTTAAGATAACATTCGAAAGTATGTTGACATGATATTAACCTACTTTACTTTATAGACTATGATAATGCACACCATGCATGTCAGCTGTCTAGGATAAAGGATAAGGATAAAAAAGCTATTTTGAAGTGGAGCGGCTAAATTCCAAGCGCAAAGCGCTCAGCAACATACATAGGGGATCCAGAAAAGTTTGAAATTTAGCGCCTCTGAAATGGCTAGAAAGGCCTCCTTTTTGCTAAAACAGCTTCAAACAGCTTTCAATTTTTGGATCAGTTTAGTGGTGTTAAATCACACAGTTTCTATGCAAAAGTTTTTATGTTGTATTTTTACAAGCATGTAAAAATAAACATAATCAGCGAAAAAAGTGTGTGTGTGTGTGTGTGTGTGTGTGTGGGGGGGGGGGGGGGCTATAGCCCACCCTAGCCCCGTGTTATGTGGCCCCTGATGGATGTTGGTAGTATAGTGTAAATGATAAAAACCCTTTTCTCATATCGAAAAGCGATATACAGCTAATTCAAATGTATATATTCTACACTCGAATTTTCCTTCACCCTAAATCCTTAGAACATGCTATGTAATCGAGTGAAATGCCCAATACCATTTATAATATACCCATTTCTCTCCTGGCATTACCACCTTATTATATATACAGAACTCGTGATCGAGCTCTCGGCAACGGCCTCCGTGGCTCAGTGGTCAGAGCATTGCACTAGAATCGCAAGGTCGTGGGTTCAATTCCTGCCGGAGGGCCTGTGTAGTTGCATTTTTCGCAACTGCTCCCGGTTTGGTCTTAAAATGTATATATTCTACACTCGAATTTTCCTTCACCCTAAATCCTTAATTCAGTTAAGGTTGTCCTACGAATACGAGCGTGAAAGGCTTGCTGGGAATTGCGACAAATTCTGAAAAAGCATTATTACATTTTAGGTGTAATCCAACTCCCTAAACATCTAGTACCACCATTTCTGTCAAAATCACTGAATTTTTTAAAAAAAATTACGCCAACTGGAATTAAAACTAGTCATTCCCAACAAGCCTTTCGCGCTCATATTCGACCTTTTCCCTTTGCTTCGAGACAATCTTAATGCCCTTAATTGAATTAGCTGTATAATGACAATACAACAAATGTTTAGTTCATGACAACATCTCTATGTACTGTTCACTTGCAAAAGAGACTATAGTATCTAAAACGAATATAATTTGATTGTTCCTGTTTGTTTTTAGCGCACTATAATCGGTGTAAAGGGAGGTTTTTAGCGTCTTTGCAAGTAAAAAAGGTGAAACAAACGAAATTGAACTTCGCCAGAAAGAGGACCAGAGGACCAGAAGAGAGCTGCACAATGGCTACAAGAAAGAAGCAAGCTACCAGCCCCACCAAAGTTGACTCAGATCTTGACGACTCTGATAGGGAGACAGAGTAATTAAACCAACTCTTTGCGATTCTATAGAACTTTGGCATATTTACCATATTAGTCCATCATCATAAATTCAAAATTGACCGACATTTTGCACCGCACGTAATTTGAGGAACAATGCTGTGATAAATGGTGTTTAAACCAAAATTGTTTCCTTGTTTGCAAAGACATACTGTATATTAAAGCTTGTCAGAAAAACAAGAGGGTGGACAGCTGGCAAACACTTTGAGCACACTTCAAGTGTCGAATTCAGAGTGAAAACTACCGATCTGGCTGGCCTTGCTATCATACATTCTTGGGAAGCTGAATAGATAAGGATTAAGGTGATATGAGTTTTATTTGTTTCTCTCGATTGAGCCATACTCGCTAATTTTCTACTCTCACCTGATGGACTAACTCCACTTCTATAAACACTTGTGGGCACAAACAGCATACCACAGTTTAATTTAAATTTGTTTTAATTGAATACCCAAGGAAATTAAAGAGAAAAATTAAAATGGTTTTCTCAATAGATAATATTTGTGTAACATGTAATTATCGAGTCAATGTCTTTGAGTCCTTGGGTAAAAGAATGAAGCTCTCACTTAACGTTTGTCTTGTCGTTTTCTTATCTAATTATAGAAGCATGATGGAGAGGCCAGAAAGTGATATTGACTGGAGTGACGAGGGTGCAGAGAGCGAGAAGTCGACTGAGAGCGATAATCCTTTTCAGGACAGTAGCAGTGAGGAAGATGTTGAACGTGGAATTAATGCTTCTGGAGAAGGGGATAGCAGCCATGACAGCGATTTCGATCAAGATAACAACGCCTCTCTGTTGTATGGTATTGACATGGCTGATCCTGTATGCATAAAACTTAACGATTTGCTTCGTAGAGGTAAAATAGACAGGTCACGGATACTGTACAAATTACTGAAAGATGTGCTAGAAATTCATTATGATCCTTTGCACGAATATGACAAGGATGTCATAGGGTTTTTTAACTCTATAACGTATCTAGGAGGACGAAAGGTCGCTTGCTTTATTAGAGGCCCTATGAAATGTGGTGAAGGGAGGGGAAGTCATTTGGATCCTGCCACTGAAAAACGGATGAACCTGGGAGGGCCCTCGTATAAAACCTGCCTTAAACATCAAGCTGGATACACCAATGAGCCAGGAGTCTGGAAACCACTTTCTTTGGGGCAGCTTGATGTTATGCAGAAATTTCACTCGACCACTGTTGTAAATACGGACCAGTTTGTCGTATATCCTTGCTGTCTGGCAAACGATGGCACCGCGCTCAAACCAGCAATTGAATTCGACGAAAGGCTGAAGGGAAATGTTGGTTTAACATTCAACCTTGACATTGACTACATAAAGAACCCCAAACCAAACACCGATTTCCTGAAAGAGAATCTTATCACCGAGGCTATCGTTTCGTCTGTTACCAGTCTCGACAATAAATGTAGTATGCCTTGTGCAGTTGAATATTCTGCCAAATCCGGGAAAACAGCAAAATCGTGCCACGATATGTTCATAGAGCAGGTGAAGATCTTGCAAACGTGCGAGTCATGTCTGAAAAAGTCTTCTTCCACAAAGCATATACTGGGAAAATGCTACGAATAATGTCAATGCTTTTGCCAGGTCTGCTATGACGCAAAGAATGTTTGTGAAGAATGACGAGAAAGTGGTCAGGTAAGCCATCATCCGGCTCTGCGTGCTTGTGCATCGTGCCTTTCCCAGAATGAAGCATGCGTGAAGAGAGCGATGTTTGTTGTAACAGCAGATTGTGAGACAGGCAACAAAGGTGCATTCGAGATGATCAAGAAAAGTATAGAGGAAGGTACCATAGATCCTGACGTTTCTATCCTTACTGTATTACCGCACGTGGGAAAAAGTGTAAAAGCCTCATTCTGCAATTGGTGGCTCAAGCGAAATAATGAGCGCGGCAATATTGGCTTGCTAAGGACCCTGCGAAATCGCTCTAGTTACACCACCATGGACAAAATGAGGAAGCTGATACGGCGCAATGACCATATCAAGAACAGGGACCGCCAAGATCCTACAGCAGTTATAACATTGTGCAGTGTGGCGCTTACATCTTTTCTGTCGGACGTAGGTTACGTATGCCATACCATAATCCCAGAGCTCGATAAATTCACCGACAACAACAGGTTAGGCATGTATCCTTCCCCAGTAAGTGTTTCTCTAGTAAAGTTTGGATGGCTACTGTTTTTATCGTGGGACAGTAAGCTCGTGTCTTCTACACTTTATCGCGCTCAGCTGCATAGTCCTGTTGACAAAATATCTGTTGTGAAAAAGAATCTTCAGTCAACTCAAGTACACTGCGAGAATAACGTGGCATTTCTGAGCTCACCTGACGGTCCTGTTTTCGTAGTTGAACTAGAGGACAACTGTTGTATGGCGAGCGAGACAGGCCAATAATACTTTATGTAAAATACAAGACTTGTTTGAGAAAATAAGACTTGTCGATGTGCATATATACAACTTTCCCCAAAAAATAAAACTAATTTTACAAAATCTAAACATTGTTTAAGAAAATACAAGACATGTAGAAAAATAAAACTTATTTAAAACTGTAACACTTCTACCTTCGCACGACTTATTTTGAACAATCAAACTTCTTTGAAAATAGAACTGATCGCGGGCTTACAAAAACCGCCGGCTCACGTAAGAAACGCGGGCGCAAACATGGCGGCCTCTGTAAATCACCAGCAGTGCTGTTTGCGATGGCGGGTATTTATAACCAACCAGTGGCAGAAAATGTTACACAAAATGATCAATACGAGCAATATTTTCGTCAAATTTGTGCATACATGGAACTTGGCAAAGACCTTTTTAATGAAATGAAAAGGAGGAAGTTCACATGCGACGAGAATTATGCTGAAATTCTTTGTTCTCGATGCACTGCATTTGTTGAAGGGCTCGTTACAATCTCAAGGGATCCCACGTGGCCGCAAGACATGGTAGACGATTTTTGTGTCCTAATGAACGAGTTTCAACAATTACATCGTGTGTATGAAGAAAGATTTCATGGTTTTGCCGGAGAAGAAGATTCTCAATACGTGTGCCCTAATGAGCAGCGAAATAATGGAAAAGGACGTCCAAAATTTTCAATTCCTCGTGCTCAACTCGTTGGTCTTCGCTCACTAAATTTTACCTGGAAGGCGATTTCTGAGATGCTTGGTGTATCGGAGAAGATTTTGCGCCGGAGGCTTGAGTTTTCTTTGCCCATTGGGGAAGACACTTATTCCAGTATTACAGATGAAGAATTGGATGAGAAAGTGACTTCTATTCTCAGTTCATCACCAAGCTCAGGGGAAAGGATGGTAATGGGAGCACTTGCTGCAAGAAACATTAAAGTACAGAGGGATAGAATCCGTGCATCAATTTTTCGTGTGGATCCAGTTAATCGGATGCTTCGAAGACATACGTTTATAAGGAGAAGGGTTTATAGTGTTCCAACACCAAATGCTTTATGGTGAGTATGTTTTGATAGCACAGCTTATAGATCAGTGGTGGAGATTCACTTTTTCCATTGGTGCAGCAAGGCCTCTTGAATTTTCAACTAAACCACCATTTATACTCAAATTAGGCTTGTTTTTTTTTTCCTTTTGCAGGTTAAAATTTCCAACAAAATCTATTTTCCTTAAAGGTGGGATGCTCCCCCCTAACAAAATTTGTGTCACGGTTATGTATTGTTACCGTCTGTGAATAGTGGGCAAAATTCCAGTTTCAAAGAGAACCAAAATAACCAAAATCTGTGGTTCTAGGTTGCTATATAATGTTCTAGTTACTTTGTTTTAAAATTATAAAGTTACATATACTGTGATTCTACGTAGTTATAATTATTTATTGCATTTCAATAGGCATTTGGACGGGAATCACAAGCTCATAAGGTGGAGGATGGTTGTGCATGGTGGTGTGGATGGGTTTTCACGAGCAGTGGTATTTCTCAGGTGTTCTAATAACAATGAAGCTACAACGGTTTTAGAACAGTTTCTGCTTGGAACTAGAACATTTTACTTTCCACGCCGAATCCGAACAGATCATGGAACAGAAAACGTGGAAGTTGCAAGATATATGCTACATAAATACAATGTTGAATCTAATCCAGTTATTACGGGCAGATCAATCCACAATCAAAGAATTGAGAGATTGTGGCGGGATGTGTTCACATATGTGTTGCAACATTACTACAATCTTTTTTATTTTCTTGAGTCAAACAATGAACTAGATCCAGATGATGAAGTTCACATGTTTGCTTTGCAGTATGTATTTATGCCAAGAATCAACAAGGCACTTGTTAGCTTCACTGCCCAGTGGAATAATCATCCTCTGCGTACAGAAGGGAATAGGAGCCCACTACAAGTATGGACAGCTGGCTTTTATCAGTTTGCTGAATCTGACTACAGAGCAGTAAGGGATGTTTTGGATTCAGAAACAGGCAACTTTAATGAGTATGGTATTGATGATAATGGCCCTACACCACCTGTTCAAACCAATAATCATGTAGTTGTGCCAAGATCCCTTGTTGAACTTGCTGATGATGAAGAAGTCTTTCTACACAGCCACATAGAGCCATTGTTTGATGATGGAGACTATGGAATTAGTTTGTACAGAAGAACTGTTAATCTTGTAGCAGAGTTCCAACAAGATTTGGACCACCAAGATGCGTATAATTCATCAGCAAATAGCGGCTTAGGGGATGAAAACGAACATGATAAGCCCAATATTATCATAATGTGACTAATTGTATAGCCCTTGTAATATATAGCCCAAAAACAATATTACAAACAGTCATTTCATCATCACAAAAATTGGTGCTATACTCTATAACAATTTTAAAGTTAATTAATAAACAGCAAAATCTTGCATATAAGAACCTATATATGCTTCTGTTATTTTCCAGGCTAAGATGCATAACAGACATTTTTCTCGGTCATTAATTTTTTATCTGCATACAAATATGTGTTATGAACCTCGTTTTTACTTATTATTTTAACATTTTAAAGGAGGTTTGCCTATAAAACGTAGATAATAACACAAATTTGCACATGTTGGGACGATCCATATGCATTTACGATACATTGTGCTACTCACAATTATTGTATACTGGTATATAGCCTCTTATTGCATTTAGCTGTTAATGGGACCAATGTGGTTCTCATTACCTACGGTATATCTAAACATAGAAATAGGTGTTGAATGGCAAATTTCAGGCTGTAGGTTCTTAGTTGGCTGGGTTCTTGAATATGCGGGATTTTACTATGCATATCATTTACAAAACTATTGGACTATTAACTATAGGCCTAATGCCAGGTCCTGCTTTAGCACTATTATATGTTAACCATACATTTCATTGCTGGAATATTAGCACAAAGCCAAGTTTGTCCTTTTGATAAATTTAACAAAACATGCTGTAACAAAACTATTTGACTTTTATATATTAGCATATTGTAATCATATTACAGTGCTGTATATGTCAAGTCCTAACAAAACAATTCATAAGAAAACAAATGTACTTTTAACTTTTTGTATTAGCATCATGCCAAGTCTTCATCTGACTGTCAGCTATTACGTGTCAATTCTATATTGCTGCAATAACCATCTGACACCACTCTATGTGTTCTCAGATAAACACTACACCAACTACTGTAACACATTTTATTATGTGTAGGCTGAAGAGGTTCTAATATAATATCTAGTGATGATTTTAGGCCAAATTGGTTCTTAATGGTTTCCTATTTTCTACCTAATGTGTTCAGGGTACAGGTGTTGTTTATCAACTCGCTCACATTGTTTAATTGAAACCCTTACCATAGTTTTATGGCAAAAAGCTGACAAAGTTTTGCTATTGTTTCGAAGAAAGAGGTATACTCTATGTACTGTTTGGCCAAATTTATCGCATTGCTTACTTCTTGTCAGTAGTTGGTTGGTGTGTTAATGGTTACTAAACTGTGCTTCAGTTTCAGAAATCCATAATAGATATGAACCCTGTATTGTGTTGGTGCATTGATCTGACCACTAAATCCCTCAACTTTATAAATGATAAACGAGTACACTGGGCTACCTCTTCTGTGCACATCAAGTTCACTGAGTACACTGTGCCATCAAGTTCTGTTCAATATCTAAACATTTCCAAATCCACAGCATTCATTCAGAGCTGAGATAAGTAGGTCACCAAGTTCTTGAGAAGAGCATGAATGAACTGGCAGTGTCAACACCAAAGCACATGTAGATGATGTTGGTCTACACTTGCACCCGTCAGGACAACCATGCTTAAAGTGGACATTAAGATCATAAGGAAAACCAATGGGTGGGATGGTTTCACAGCCAGTCATAAATTTCAAGACCTCTTTCAGTTTCAATCCTGGAGCCTCAGTGATACCTATATAGGGATGGAATCAGAAAATTGTTATAATTACTGGTGCAGGAGCACTACTATCATTGACACTACTAAAAATTTATTGGCAAACGTACGAAAACCAAAATTCTCAGCCATAAACATTCATGTATACATGCACAAGCAATTAAAAACTATATTGTCTGACAGTAGACAGATTAACCCAGAGCAATTCACACTACGTCGTTTTACTCTGTCTGATGACAGGCGATTTTACTCTCTTGAAGGGAAGACCCTTGCACCTTAATGGATTGAAAATAATGAGTTCACCAGGTCTGTTTACCTACCTATTGCAACTGTAGCCTGCGAAAATAAGTCGCCTGATTCTCTCCTCGCTATTGCAACTGCAACCCTTTTATTAGTTTACTCTCATTTTCTAATACCAGACAATTTTACTTTTCTAAATTAGTAAATTACCTTCATAGAACAAGGCCTGGATGAAATCTGAGAAGTACTTTAATATATCCACCTCCTTTGATTTCAAAAACTGTTGTTGGCTGTGACGAACAACTAATCTTTCGAGAAAGTCATCTGCACTCATGTCAAAGCAGCTGGATTCTGTGAATATGGGTTGAAATGCTGCAGGATGTTTTCTAATTTCACTTAAGAAACCATGCAGTTGAAGGCCCTCTTCTAATTCTTTTAGCATCGCTATCTTTGGTACCACAGCTTCATTTACACAAATACATCTGGTAAAAATTGCAATATAAGTGTGATATGGATGCCAGATACAACAGCAGAGCAATGCAGCAACACTAGCTTTTAAGGTCTTAACTGTATCAGGATTGCTCCTTGTATGTTACTATATTTGAGTAGGTTTATCCCAACAACTTGAGAATACTTCAAAAATACTCCATTACCAAACAATTTTTGATGGATCACCATTACTTGATGGTTTATCTTACAATTCGAAACAAAAACATAACTAACAAACACCAATAATTAATAGTCATAAATAAGAAAAATGTGAAACACTGTACAAACCTTATTAAACTTTCCTTGTTGTTAACACTTTCTCTTGTTGGAACTCTTCTGTAACCAATTGCATCTAACTCGGTGATGACATCTTCTTGTACTAGAATTTCCTGCAGCTCATCAGAACTTGCATTTGATATCTTAGAAGACAACAAAAACATAACACAAAAATGCTGTTGTTACTAGCTCATATTACGAGAGTCTTCTTACAGGAGTAAAATAATCTGGTGATGTGGTAATTCACAATAAAAAAGTAGGGTGCATTATGGTTAATGAGCCAGAAAAGAGACACTGACAAACACATGTAGTTTGGCTATGAGAAAGAGGGGGTTGTCAGATTCAATTGGCATATTAAAATAATCAAGAAGGGAACATGGCCTGTTAATGCATTAAATATAAGACATCATAGTAGTGGTAGACATTTCACCGTATAGTACTGTAGGGAGTAGACACAACAGAACTATCCATTATTCATATTATTCCTTACTTTATCAACAACATTTTTGAGCGAATCCTTTTTGATATCCTCTAATTGAATTGAAAGTGTGTCAAGACCGCCTGAAATATACTGATACACCCACCCAGCAAGGAAATTAGGAGCTGGACCACCTTGAAGAACACGAGGCCATTAGTTCCCTTGCAACCTTACAGTGTCCCTCGGTTAGAGCTACTGTGCTTTTAACTGGAGCTCCATCGCTGAATAGGCAAATTTCCATTTGCTTCAGGGCTTCTAGAAAATAATAATAAAAATAATTTTGATACATTTAGATTTTATTAGTAAATTTTAAAAATATTGCTCCTCATTAGTTCTTGTAGGGCCCAACTTAATAATTTAGAAGCTTTTAAAAGCTCCATACAGCTCATTAACCCATTAATGCACAATAATGAGTCCCCTGAAGAGTAAAATCATCCAGCAACAGAGGTAAGAAAGTGGTGTGGCCAGGATATAATAATAGCGCAAGCCCTCAAAAAACTAGGCCAGCAGCAGTGTAAAGTATAAACTACTGTATACAGTATAATAAGGCTTTTTACAGAATATGTATTAGATATTTTGAATACTGTACCACAAAAAAATTCACGTCTTGGTCCTCCGCCATCGACAGCTGGCTCACCAATAAAGTTTACTTTAAGAGCATTCTCAGGATTGAACCTCTTGCTATGTTTGCTTGCCTCCACATAGTCGTCCCAAAGCAGTTTACGTCGAACATAGATGGTACTTTTCGATTCGTTGACTTTTCTCTTTAGTTCTTCTTGACATTGTGGAAGAGTTTTTTTTATCACGGTTCGGCTGTTCAATCGCAATAGGTACTGTTTCTTCATTTTCACTTGTGTTATGACATGGAAATTCCATCACCAGATTTCCATATGCCTGCCTACTGCTGGAAAATCCTTCAGCCACTTCAGCACATCTGTCTGCATGCTCTGCAATCTCAGCTCGTGAGAATGATCTGTAGCATGTTGGACAGTTTATCTCAACATGATGCAGACCTCTATGAACACTAAAAACGCTTGTACTGCTCGAACAACTTGCACCCCCAACCCCCGCCATGGTATTACTGGTACTTGCTCCTGCTTGGTGAACCTCTCGCAATTCATCAACCAGTGGTGTATTATTACTGGTACTTTCTCCTGCTTTGTGAACCTCTCGCAATTCATTAGTCAGTGGTGTATTATTAGTCGTGCAAACTTCCTCTTGGTTAAATGCGGAGACTAACGGAATATCATCATCACTTTCCATTGCAAAAGTTTCATGCTTATCTGCAGTGCTAGAGCTATCATCACTTGAGTCGTTTACAGAATATGTTGGGTCTTTTATAGCAGACACAGCACGAATATACACTGGTCCCTGCTTGTTCAGTTATTTCAAAACCTTTCCATTGTAGGATTCACAAGTAGGATCAATGACCTTGTTTCCAACTGCTCTAACAAAACTAAATTTGGGTTCTGGTATATGTTTTAACTTTTCACCAAATGCTTTAATCATTTTACCTCTAATTTCACTTTCTGTGTGGCTATCTCGAATTTCAAAGGCAGAAATCACACATCCCTGCGTGTATAACTTTTCACGCTGTGAACCACGTGGTACATCGCTAATTTTGGGTGATGGCAAAAGCACCACATCACACAGAACAGATTTCTCTTTACAAGACCGTAGATTTTCTTCTTCGCTGGTAGCGGGCCGTTTTCTCTTTTGACTAACGTTTTTCTTTCCCTTCTTTGGTCTGTAGTTGGTCGACGGCTGGAAATTTCTGACGTTTTCGACAAAACTTCTGTCTGGAACACGTGGCGGTACTGGCGTTTGACTAGCATTGCTTCCCAAGCTAGTATTCGCATGACCAGCGTTAATGCTTGGATACAGTCGCCTTATTTCGCTTTCCGCAGACTGTCCACTAGATCGTGCCTCTTGTACATTAGCATTTCCATTGCCACGTTGGCTCTCCTCTCGTAGGTTATCTACCGCATTAAACGGTTCATCAGTTGTTCCACCATTTTTTTTTGAAAAAACATGTGAACTCGTAATCTTCATGATAACACAAAGTATTAGGATTATTTCCGTGCGCCCGCATTTCTTACGTGAGCCCGCGATTTTTGTGAGCCCGCGATCAGTTTTATTTTCAAAGAAGTTTGATTGTTCAAAATAAGTCTTGTGCGAAGGTAGAAGTGTTAAAGTTTTAAATAAGTTTTATTTTTCTACATGTCTTGTATTTTCTTAAACAATGTTTAGATTTTGTAAAATTAGTTTTATTTTTTTGGGAAAGTTGTATATATGCACATCGACAAGTCTTATTTTCTCAAACAAGTCTTGTATTTTACATGAAGTATTATTGTCCTGTCTCGCGCGCCATAACTGTTCCTACCTAAACTCGACCAAGATAACGTCGATCGCACGTTGGAATGCCCTGAAACAACGTTTCAGTTTAGTCCTGACTGGGACATTGGCCGAAATACGCAAAGGAGCTGGCCAATATCTTCAGAATAAAGAGGACCAGTATGCATCGAAAGCAAATGACAAGCATCAAGTCAACTTTTGTGATAAGTCTATCCAGGCTCACATTCAGGCGATATGGCTTGTCGATGAAGAGCTGGCGTTCCTCGTGGAAGGTAGCTCAGGGAGAATACTTAGCGCACAGCTAAAGTATGATGGATATGGCATATGTGCGTCAGATATTCAGCATATCATTAACTACAGTGAGGACTGGGGGTCTGTTGTCAGTCTTTGCGTAAGCAATAACGAGCTTTTCATCTCGCACAATGAAGGTATCACGGCGTTGAACCTTCAATCAAACACGAGCTCAATTTTGTACCGATCACGTGGTACAAAGTGCATAGTTGTGCCTTTTCAGAGAGGTATACTTTTAAGTAATCCAGTGACTGCAAGACTGCACCAAATCGACAAGGATGGAGAGATTCAGCCACTTGCTGGCAGTGAAGTAGAAGGTTGCCAAGATGACCCAGTGGCGGAGTGCCAGTTCAGCCAGCCAATCGGAATTTGTGTTGAATTTGACAATGTTGTATATTTATGCGACACAGTCAAATTCAGTGAAAGTTTTAACACCTCTCTCTGAAACAGCTCGATTTTTAGGCGCTCTCGGTAAACTGTATGATGCCTTCTCTGTGCATAAGAAAGGCCAAAGTATTCCACCAAGAAGCTTGCCGGCGGCAGTGAATAAAGTTAGGCAGTGCAAGGAGGTCCTGTCGGAATACGAAAACTCCGTGCGCTGTATAGAAGGTTGCTCCGACGTCGCATTAAATGGACCCCAGGGCATGGTTTCTGCTGCAACTGTGAAATCCATCGATATGCTACACTGGGCGCTAGATAGACTGAAATCGTTGTCTTCAAACCTTTCCTTTGATGATACAAATTTACTGAGTTGCATGACACTGGATGTTGAGCACTTGCATGCTACAAGCCACATTAAACACCCGTTGCTCTCAAAGAAAGAATACTGCAGAAACCTTGGCAATACTATCAAAGAAAGCACTAAACGACTCTCCTCTACAGCGTTTTATTACTTCACCAGCGAGAAGAGTTCGTGGTACCCAGATCCAGAGTATGATATTCCTCTAGGAAATCTTCCATCAATAAAGCCGCTCCCAAATGTGAAGCTTTCAGAAAAAGAAGTTGCAGAAATGCGCGATTATGCCTTGACCTACGGATCTGCTGTCCGGCAAAGAACAGGTCGCCAGGATACCACCATGGCAAGGCATGGAACCATGCTGGAACTGCTGTACCAGAGGAAGCTCCAGATCTCAGACAGGATCGATTTCGCCTCGTCTGAAGCGGCAGTCGACAGTGACGCTGAGAGTGTGCACAGTGAGGGCAGTGAGGATGCCGAGGGTGGTGAAGAGCTCGTAGAGGTCGACACAAGTTCGGACGAGGATGAGGAAGAAGGCCAAGAGAGAGGGGAAACCTACGTTCCACAAATCGACAGAATGGCTACATTCCTGGTTGGAAGAACTACGCGATTCGGACGAAACGTGAGGATCAACAGCAGAATTCTATTTTAGAGGTACCGATTGTGTCTTTTACACAATATTCAGTTAAGGCAGTTAACATTGGGCAGTGGTTAGACGGCCTTAGACTTTGCTTGGAGCCGGTCTAGAATGCCTAGAATGGAGAAGTAAGACGACTCCTTCCCTCCACTAGTCTAAGGGTTCACCTTGGGCAAATGATAGTACCCTCAAGCCCTCCAGCCTAGGGTCACAGGTACAGGGTAGATGAGGCTCTTTAGCCTTGGTAGGGCATCTAGGCCATCTAGGAGAAGGAAAACTCTTATATAAAACCCACTGGTGGTAATCAACGGGAAACTACCGCCTCGAAATGTGGTGTTAGAGAAAAATAACAAAAACCAAGTGGTCAGACCATTGCACCAATGAAGAAGTTCTGCACAGTCAAAGTAGGAGAAAAACGGCAGACCAACAACAAATAGATACTCTTTTCTAGACTTCCTACAAGAAGGACGATAATATGAAGAATTTGAATTAACCAAACAGATGGAGAAGTTTGTTACCGTGGACCTGTCATTACCATGAAGGGCCAATAAGAGGCAAACGAGTAGAGGTCAGTGCAGTAGAGGTCATTGGAGTAGACTGGAGTGGAGTGGAGTGGGGTGGAATGGAGTGGAGTAAAGGGTAAGTGTGACCTAAGTGAAAGTGCTAAAATGCTGACTTAACCGAGTATGTGCATTTATAACCCTATTTGCTAAAGATACCTCTGGCAAACTTGTACAAACGTTTTGTAAGTGACTAAAGCCATTACAGGAGCCTATTAAAAGTGAAAAAATAGGGGATTTATCATGAGAGTTTGCGGGTCCACGTCGGATTCGGATTTTGGCAAAAATATTTGCGGATTGGCGGATTTGCTATCAAATTTTAGCGGATCGGCGGATTTGGCTACCCCTATTCACCCCCCCCCCCCCATTTGCCCTTCAAATGTTGAGAAAAGAACTGTACGAAAGCCTTCTGTATCTCTACATACGTCATATCGTTTGTTAATTGAAATGCAGTGGCAACAAGCTTTCGCAGGTAAAGCTCTTCCCGTTTCCGACCACGAGGAACAGTAGTCATCTTTGGGTTAGGTAGCAGAATGACGTCTTTTATTGCCGCAGGCGATGATTGTTTTGGTGCTTTCGTCTTAGTATACGGCTGTCGACGCCGATTATTTTTCCTTGACGGCTGTTTAGTTTCATCATGACGGTTGAATATCGGAGTGTTGTGATTACCGTGATGAAGTGGTGGTTCTGGTCCAGAACACAAGACTGAAGTTGCATTCCCTCTATTGCCCGTCCTAGTGCTTGGAAATAAGCGTGACAACGCTTCGTTCACGCCTTCATTTCTTTGCCTTTCATGATTAGTCTGCCGACTCTGCTCAGCCTCTATTAGCCCATCTACCAGATTAGATAATCTGTTGACGAGCTCTCCATGATCAGCCGCCATCTTGGCATGAAGCTGTCCGGTTCCCGCGCTGTGGTAGCCTGCAGTGCAGGCGTTATGCCTGCGTTCTCGGGAGGGTGGGTCTTCAAATATATGAATTTTATCTTCGAGTGAGGGAAAACAATATTTTAGGAATGAGCGTAGCGAATGAGTAAAATATTGTTTTTTTTGCCATGAGAAGATAAAATTCATATCTTCAAGCCACCGTGTAATGTTCTTTTTATTATATAGATTCAATGCAAAAAGCGGTAAAATTCTAAATGACGTCATCGATATCTTCACTAGTGAGGATATGGAAAATACGACACTGTATATTTCCTAGTAAAAAACACTCGCATCTATATAATAAAGGGGAATATTAATTATAGGCCCCTAGCCATTCTGTTTTAAATTTTAGAATAGTATAAAATAACAAATGAATGTTGGGAAGTTCAAAGCTCGTTTTAAACTACGCATTTGATTGACTTCTTGCCTTCTTGTAGCCGGCAATCAATTGCCTAGTTCAAAACGAACTTTGAACTTCCAAACGAACTTCTGAACATTTTGGTGAAAAGTGACAAGTGAGTTGCAAATGACTGTAGTTGTCTTTGTAAGTATATGATACTGTAGTTTTCGACAAAATCTTTTGTAAAAATGTAAAAATATTTTCCGGGTTTCGAAAGTCTTGAGTTTTGTGCGTTGAACATATCCGAAAAATATCAGGACACAGGAGGACAAAATGATAGCGGCATGCTTACGCATGCATGAAATTGGATCTTTCAAAACACTGCATGTTTGTTCAATTTCAGGCATTTTGCAACAAGTTTTATCTATATTATGCAACAAGTTGTATATAGTTGCAAACAAGTTGTATATATTTGCGAACAAGTTATATATATTTGCGAACAAGTTGTATATTATGCAACAAGTTTCATATATTTGCGAACGAGTTACATATTTGCGAACAAGTTTTATATATTTGCAAACAAGTTATATATTACACAACAAGTTTTATATCTTACACAACAAGTTTTATATATTACGCAACAAGTTTTATATATTGGTAAGCACTAAATGCCGTACCGTGAGGCCCCTTGAGCCCGCATTCGACTAGTTTTGTCAGCGGTATAACCGGTATAGTAACAAGTGGAGCACGCTGATGAAACTCAGTGTAATGTCGACCTGTATTAGATAGTTTCAAATAAATTGTATATTAAGCTCTACATCTCTGTATCGAGCACCCTACACCTTTCTCTCTGACGAAGGGTGTTCGCTCGAAACGTTAAACTACTACGTTCTCTGTTTCGGCAGTATATCTAACCGCTTACTATATTTCGAATTTCGATATATTATATATAATTCTTCTGGACGATGCCTAACGCATGCATGTCTGCGGCGGAAGTGTTAAATGTCTGGTGGTATTTCCTTGAAATTACACAATAAGTGCTTGTTGACTTGGTCTATGTATATATATATATATATATATTATATATTATATATATATATTATATATATATTATATATATATATAATATATATTATATATATATATTATATATATATTATATATATTATATATATATTATATATATTATATATATTATATATATTATATATATTATATATATTACATATATTATATATATTATATATATATATATTATATATATATATATATATATATATATATATATATATTATATATATATATATTATATATATATATATATGGGGGGGGGGGGGGATGGGTGGTGGTTTGGCATAAAGGCTCAGACGCTCGTACCAATAGACCTTATGCATAATGACGTCATAAGGCCTGAAGCGCGCGGTGAATTATGGTCTTTGTGGTCACGGAGCGGGAAAATATTTCAAAATGGCTACTGTCGAAAGAGAATGTTTTGAGGTTCTTAACTGTCTTTTAGAGGCTGTTCAAACCAACGAGGATTCTAGTTCTTTTGAGAACTCTTGTACGGGTCCTCTGCGGTTGGATAACTCTGAAAGTCAGTGCAGTAGTCAGCTTTCTTCGTCGAATTTTACGAGGCGAAGTGGGGGTTCTGGTGGTTATACTTGTTGTGTTCCTAGTTGTTCAAGCAACCATAAAAGGAATCCAGAGCTTTCCTTTTACAGCATTCCTAGTGGTAAAAGTGAAGAGTCGAAAGAACTTCGAAAGAGGTGGATTAATCTCATTTCACGTAGGGATTTCTCTCCTACAATTGGCCATAGAGTCTGTTCGTTGCATTTTCCTGGAGGACGTAAAACTTATTTGAACCAACTTCCAACGATTGTTCCCAAAGCAACTAGACCTACGCCTACAAAACCTCGCTCAACGCTAAAGGCAAGAAATAGAACTCTTTTGATATCAAGTACAAAATCTGTACCTACTAAACGCAGACTTTTTTCAGAACTTGATGATGATAATAATTTATCAGGCTCAATAGAAGAACCAAATCAAATGGCTACACCTGTAAATGAGAATATTGATCCCATTGCCTGCTTACAAGAACAAATGGCAGAACTTTTAGCAACCAATGAGAAACTGAAGAAGGAGAATGGAAGACTTAAAAATGAAAATAAATGTCAAAAAGATGAATAAGGGCATTAACAGAGCAATTGGAAGAAGAGGTAAAAAGAAAACATTTTTCAATTAAATGTTTTAAGAACAATGACATGCTCATTAGGTTTTATACGGGGCTGGAAGACTACAAAACCTTCAGAACATTGTTTGATTCATTTGGACCAGCAGTGAATAATCTGGTGTATTATGGTACCAAGACTGATTCGGAAAGATTAAGCTCTGAAGATGCAGTTAAACGTGGACCTAAAAGAACAAATGCACCCGAACAGGAATTTTTTCTTGTGTTGGCTCGCCTGCGGTTAGGGCTTTTAGAAGAAGATATAGCGACTAGAGCTGGGTTGTCTCAATCACATATGTCGAGAATATTTATTACTTGGGTTGACTTCTTGCATTCAAGGTTACGTAGTTATCCAATTTGGCCATCCAGAGAAGCAGTTGATAAATCAATGCCAGTTTCATTTAGAGAGATGTATCCTTCGACACAAGTTATTATTGATTGCACCGAAATATTTATTGAAAAACCAAATTCTTTTAGAAGTCAAAGTGCGACATACTCCACTTACAAAAGCCACAACACTGCCAAGGGTTTAGTTGGCATAAGCCCATCGGGAGCTATCACTTTTGTATCAGATCTGTATGCAGGAAGATCAAGTGATCAACAAATTACTATTGATTGTGGAATTCTGAACTTGGTAGGCTAGAAAATGGGGACTCGATTATGGCTGATAGAGGATTTGATATTGAAAACAATCTACCAGATGGAGTGTCACTAAATATACCACCATTCATGCGTGACAAAGAGCACCTGTCAATTGAAGAGGAAACCAAGACTCGAAGAATAGCCTCTGTGAGGATTCATGTGGAGCGGGCAATTGCCAGAATAAAGAACTTTAAAATTTTAAGCACAGTCTTTCCAATTTCCATGGCAGCAGATTTGAACAAAATTTGGGTAATTTGTTGTTACCTTTCTAACTTTTTACCACCACTACTTGTCGAAAATAACAAATTGGACTAAATGATAGTTTTTCTGCAATCCTCCCTACTTTATTTTATTCTGTCTAAAGCCTGGTTCACATGATGAAATAAGCATAAGAACAAGAACATTAACATGTATGAAACAAGGGCCAAATGTATTTATCACACGGGTGAGATAAGCATAAGCACAAACACAAGGAAAGGAAAACTTTGTTTTCCTTGTGCTTATGCTTATTTCATCGTGTGAACCAGGCTTTACACAAGATGATTTTACCTGACATTAACAAGGGCAGAGTTTTGTGCAGGTTAACCTATTAAAAGTTTCAACTAAAAGTTTCAGTTAAAAGAAAATTATCAATTTTTTGTCCATCATTAAGGCTAAGTCTAATATGTTTTACACATTAAGCCATTGCAGGCTGTGGTGTAACATTCTATTTTAAAAACTGTTTATGTCTTTGCCCCTTAATGGTTAAACTATTCTTTAAGGGTATTTACATCTATTACTTAGAATTTATAACAGATTCTAAAACAGTGACAGATACTAGAGTAGAGGAGCAACCTTCACCTTACCTCCAATAAAAGCCTTTGAAATATTTTGGAGTGTAACTCTGTAACCATTTTATAACTCATTAACTGGGAATGCTTTCTTAAATCTAATATTATTTAAGCAAATGCAGATGTTCATAAAATTTAATGATTTAATTTTTAATGATAAGAAGGCAGTATGTTGCCAACCAAAATTTGCACTTAGCAAATTATCTGCCACTGTTTTAAAATATGTACTGTACTTTCTTATTTGGCAAGTTTCATTCTCATGTTAAACTACAGTAATAACTTGTTGCTTGAGAACAGGACTTCAATAGAAGGAACTGTCTAAGTTAGTAACTTAGTTATGAATAGTCAATCTAGGAAATTAACTTTAATGAGTGTTTTAATCTCATTTACAAGAAGGAAGAATAAATGAAAAGTAAAATGATGTTAGACTACAATAGATTCCGTCTCGTTAGTATTCTTTATATAAAGGATACTAATTAGGATGGACTTTATATAAAGAATACTACTGAAGATGAGTTTTATCAGGTATTAAGCCACTTCACGTGGCATATTATGGTTCACATGATTTGCCAAAAAGCTTACGAATTATTAATGAGTGTTTTAATCTCATTTACAAGAAGGAAGAATAAATGAAAAGTAAAATGATGTTAGTTCTGGCAGCATTTTGTTCTCCCACAAAGAATTGTCCTTATAGATATGCTCAACATGCATATCAACATTGGTGTAGACCACAAAGTCAATCCAGGGCAAATTTAAAATGTTCAAGACACCTTGACATTGATAATAATATGCATGGTTCACTTTAAGTTTTAAACCACTTTCAGTTTGTTTTAAACAAAAACCTTTGACAGATTGTGCAGCTTCATTAACATTCATTTCTTTCACTGAGTAAGGACACTTAACTTCAATGCATCCGACTGGAATACCATCTTTTGTAACAATTCCATCAGGGCTACAACCCAGCCATGGCCACTTGCGACTGATGACTAGCCCACAACTTGCTACACGAGTGTTGTCTTTTAATATTGCATCCTGGTATTTAGCAATTGCATTACTTTCATTATCCAGGCCCCACTGTAGAGATGCAGGCACTTTTCTTCAAATGCATAGTTTTTATTTCTTCTGCAGTCACAGTTTGAGCAAATGGTGGAGTAGCACAATAGTCTTCCCTACTCCCTTTTACAAAATACCTTTTGGTGGGTTTGTTTACATCAGCTTTCTAGGCTATAATCTGACGGAAGGGTGTAATCATTTGGCACATTTTTAAAGATCTCATCAACCAGTTGACTTGGTGGTGCTTGCATTGGAATAGGTACGGAGCTGTTGTCTAGTTTTCTTTTTCGCAAGTGACTACAAGATGTCTCGAAAAGTTCACACGGCTTATAGTTATTTGAGGCTACAGCTTCGTGAAACAGTGATGCACGGTTGGCTTTCTCAAATGCATTTGCCATAGTTTTTATTTCTTCTGCAGTCACAGTCTGAGCAAATGGTGGAGTAGCACAATAGTCTTCCCTACTCCCTTTTACAAAATACCTTTTGGTGGGTTTGTTTACATCAGCTTTTTCAAATAGCAGTTCTTCAAATTTAACAGCTTTGTCCAGGGTCTTTGAACTTCCAGAGGGCACACTCCATCTTTGAGGAAGTTGTGTGCATAGGAACGTGTTTCAAATTCAGATTGACAAAGTCCAAAATGGTGTACAATAGAGCAGCTACGTGTTTGCAGCAACCTCCTTGACCAGCCTTACAAGAACACTTGGCATATTCCACTTCTCCGTCAACTTGGTTTAAATGAACATAAACAGGATAGCTGACGCTCTTCATGGAAGTCCCAACACGCGCTTTCAACAAGAACAACAGCTTTGAAGCTTGCACATTTGGCTTGACAAAGGTACTTTTTACATAACCTTCTTTCCATAGTCCATAGCCTTTCTTTATATTTCGATAAGCTTTTGGAGCCGTCTTATCAGACATTGTACGGTTATTTTTCACAAGCTTATTCTCCAGCTTTTCATGAGTAAATCCTGGAAGTTTCTCCAAGGATTTTATCCAACCACGGTTGTCAGAATTGAAGATATCTGC